>JAPPVO010006834.1:0-32012 GCA_030407325.1 Camellia japonica | reverse complement strand
GTGTTCGGCTACATCCGTGTTTGATCTGTTTGGGGCTGAAATACTGCTTGTTTTCCCGTTTCAGTTCAGAAATTCAGAGAATTGATCCAGAACAGTTAGTGTCTTCTCCTTGCTGAGGCAGACTTAGCATGACGCAAATTCAGAAGAAATATGGTCATGACGGCCGCATGGATCAAGAAATCACCCTACATGATGAAACTACCGTTGACATGCCGCATCCGCCCAGATCGCCGGCGCGCACCCAGTTTGGGCCCCTCAGCTATATCAGGCTCGCGAGCCACTACATTTGAACTAATGGGATGATAGGTGATCTTCAAAGTCCGTGACGGATCTCGCCTATGGAATGTCAGTTTCACCACCAGCCGCACCATATGTCGGAGGCTTTGTACCCCAGAGCCCCCCTATTGGGGCGAATTGTAATTGAACTCAGCCAACCGGAGATGGCCTCCAGCTATGGCAACGACGCATCAAACCAATTCTAAATCAGGCCGAGGCCAGAGATAAAGGCAAGATGAAGCAGATGCCGACCCTATCGAACAACTGCTGTGGGCAGTAAGGCTTTGAAAGCCAGGGGGATGAACAAGCAACAGATATCTGCAGTTGTGACAAAAGCTGTGGAGGGTGCTTTCCCCACTCCGCCTGAGGGCAGTTCCAGTCAATCAGAGAATGGGATAGGCCCCGTCATGCCAAAACAGTTCTTCCCGCTCCCAACCTTGCATCCGGAAGGATCAAAAATCCAAGGCCGCCCCCGCCGATCCGTTCGCTAGTGCATCTAGCCAAGAGTGCTCAGGCCCCGAAGTATCTGCCCCCAGGGCACAGGGTCTTCCACCCTCTCTACATGCCTCTGTCTAGGGCACTTTTGATTTTGGCCAAAAAGGGGCATCTCAAACCCTTGGAGCCCCGACCCCTACCCTACGAAGAATCTCCCTGCCACACATGATGCTTCCCTGTACTGTGCGTACCACAGCAGACCGGCCATGCCACTGACAATTGTTTTCGCCTCCGTCACGAGGTGCAGGATCTGATTGACAACGAGGTTATCCTCCCACCCACCTCGGCCAAGTCAGTCACTACAGAGTTCTTGGATTTTGAAGACACAGATACTGCGAGTATGTAATCAGAAGGTGAACCGCCTGCGGGCAAAGCTCGGCGCATTTTTGGATGTAGCGTTTGGCACGCATTTTTGGGCACCTGCTAAATGTTAATTTTCGTAAATTCTAACTTGGGTGTCGAGTCAGTCTTCTGTTTTGTCTTGAGCCTGTCTCATTGTTTTGAGTCAGTCCTTTTGCTTAAGGGTCTGTCTAATTGTAATGAGTCAATCCCTCTTGTATAGAATACCAGGTGATTTCGGGGTTGTTGCCTTAAACACCGTTTTGTCTTATAAACAGTTGTTTTTGCTTTTTGAGTCTGTTTCCGTCGGGGAGCCAGTTATACTAACAAATTTGAATGAAACAGCTGTGGCTATCACATTCCGTACTTGTTGCTATTTGAGTCAGCCGTGCCAGAGAAGTGAATGGAACGACAGTGCGTCCGCCTGCTCTCTTGTGCCCTGAACATCGTTGTAATGACCTAAGCTTTCTCGTAAAACCCTTTTCGAACACTGCGGTGATAAAAACGAAGAGGAAGGTAATTCCTCGGGTTTTGCAAAATTTTGATCATTTTGAGAATATGCTAAGCTTTTAATGAATGAAATCATGCTTGTCGGCGTGAGTACTGAGAAGGACCCTGGCCTGATCCAGACTGGTTCCACACTATCTTCAGCGCGAGCGATTTGTCGCTTTCTTAAAAACTTTCAAAAACAAAATGTTTTGCGCAGCCTTGCAATGACCTGTGTGGAATCACTCTTGAGATTGTGTAGCCCAGGATCGCTCTCAGCCTCAAGATTCAATTATCTGTTGCAAACTGGAATCCGTTCCTTCAACAGTACCATGAAACGCCTGGGCGGCCCATTTTGAAGCAGCCCTCGAGCTAGAGGGACCAAAGCCAGATCGAGGAGATCAGATCCGACCAGACAAAGCTCATGAAGCAACCGTGATGGATCCTTCTGAAAATCAACACCACAGTTACCCCCTTGGATACAGAGGACCTCAATCTCAAAACCATTTGGCATGGGCTTGCTACACTTTTACCCCTTTGAGAGGCTCGCTGGGCCGAAAACCCGGAAGGGCGGTCCAGGCAAAAGTTAGAGCAAAGAAAAGAAAAAAAAGAAAAGAGAAAAATACAAAAAGAGGCAAAAAAAAAGAAGAGAGAAAAATAATACAAAAAAGAGAAAGTCAAAAAAGGAAATGAAAAGAAGTGAAAAAGAAGAAAAACATAGCTCGCAAGGTCGAAAACCCGCATTGGGCGCCTTGGCAAAAGTTAGAGCCTAAACAGTGAAGGTTAAAATACCCGAGTGTACCTTAACCGGAACTACGTAAGGCTTGATTCCCATGTTTGGGATACGTAGGCAACTTCATCTTGAAGTCCAGCCCCAACGCTTCCATAGCGTCTCAGTCCATGTCATGGTTTTGATCACCTTTGCCTCCTCCGAATCCAGAGTCTCAATTACAAGCGACCCGAGAACTCCGTGATTAACTTCTCTCTGAAGTCCAACCACCAACACCTTCCAGGTGACTGTGTCCATATATTGATTCAAACCGTCTCCGTCTCCTCCGCGTCCGAGGGTCCGATCGTCGTCAACAAGGACTGGCTTACAATGTGCCGCGGCATCATCCAAACAAGGGGCAACTTTCCGTTGCCATACAGTGCCACAAGTTGCCCTGAGTTACCGTCCAAACTAGGGGCAACTTTCCGTTGCCTTATCCCCCTTTAAGCCAGGGGCAATTTTCCGTCGCCTCCGATCCGAGGTTGCGTATCTCGAGGGTAAGTTCCGCGCTCGTCGAGCGTTGACTGTTTGCAAAAATAGTTTTTGAAAATTTTCACTGAGGTTGACTTATTTTCTCGAAAACTATTTCATTTTTCAAAATTGGACCATGTTTGGACCCAGAAGGAGAATTTTCAGTGCTCACAGCCTGATTCGCGTGATTTTCAAATAAAAAATCGAATAAGTGTGTTGATCTGACTCTCATTTTGATCAAAACTGTTTTAGGAAGAAAACAAAAAAAATGGTCAAAGTGACGAACTAGGGGCACAGTTGAGTCTGGTCTTCTGTCTTTCTCCCGTCAACATACTCGCCAGAAGGGCACCCTATTCACCAGAAGAAATAGCCGTGAGCTAACAGTGTTGGGCGTGAACCCACAACCTCTCGTTTACCTATCAACCACTCTGGGGAGGGATGAAAAATGAGAGAATAAAGAATAGAGAGGAGTAAGTTGAGAGAAAAGTAAGAAAAGGGTTTTGAGAGAAAACCGAGCCTGAGACCGAGTGATGTGAGTATCACAAATCAGAAAGGGTGGGAAATAATACCCGAGGAACTGGCTCCTCGAGATTCAAGGTCTCTCCTTTTGTAAACATGTCCGTGTGTCGTGTCTTTTGATTTGTCGGTTTCGGCTTCAGCTTTGAGTCTTTTCCGACGTGTCTCGTTGTTTTAGGTCGTGTGCCTTTTGTTTCTCTGTTTGAGTCTGTCTCGCTGTGTTCTGTGGTAGGCTCGATACCCCGGTTGAAATCCCTTCTTTATTTCAAAAAATCGTTTGTGCTCAAGATGCTGTGCCATTCTCTACATTCGTGCGAAGCAAGAGAAGAAAAGGAAATTTGGGACATCCGAGTGTGTTTCAACTTCAACCATTTCAGTTTTGAGATCCGTCTTGTCAGATTGGGTTACTTGTTCAGGGTTGGCTGTGTGCAGAATGAGCCGAGAGCTGCGTTATGGGCTGTATTATGCAGTTTGAGTAGTGCCTTGTATGAGTTGTTTGCTGTTAGTTGGTTGGTTATCCGATATCATAGTGCAAATGCTCAATTTTTCAGACAACAGATCATATCATTTACATTTGAGGTGTAATATGATGCAATGCAGTGCAAGGTATGAAATATACACAAATGTAAACACTTTTTCAGACAAAAAGTTTGTTTCATTTCATATCATCTTTTCAAGTACATAAGTTTTGGAAACAAAATCTGCCTGCGGCAGTACAAAATACTCTATCTACCAACAAAAAGAGAAAAGTATAAGAAAAAAAAAAGCAAAGTCTGGGTCATCAGCATCATCAATGGCCTCGCACCGAAGGATCTGTCCTCGCCCTCTTCCTGGGCAGAAGTCCAGGAGCATCACCAGAAGTGTCACTGTCTAGCCCGAGCCCGAGCTCGAGCTGCCCCGGCCTCCTCCTCGGATGACTCCGCCCCCTCCTCAGGCTCGTCATCTGGGACTGGAGCCCGCGAGCTACTCCCGACATGAACGCGCCCCCCTCTGGTACGAGGATATGCTCTGCCATCTCGAGTAGAAATGGGAGGTCCAGCTGGAGCTCCACCCACCTGGGGAATCTGGAAGGGAGGCTGAAACAGCATGAAAGACAAATGCATCAGTATATTGAGCAGTGAATCAGTGCAGAATGCAGTGTATGAGTGCAGTGTATGTGGATGCCGTGAGCAGTGAATCAGTGCAGAATGCAGTGTATGAGTACAGTGTATGTGGATGTCGTGAGCAGTGAATCAGTGCAGAATGTAGTGTATGAGTACAGTGTATGTGAATGCCGTGGGCAGTAGATCAGTGCAGAATGCAGTGTATGAGTACAGTGTATCAAATGCCGTGAACAGTTTATCAGATGTTGAGTTGCGCATCAGATTATGTAAAGCAGTTTGTGTATGGTTTGAGCCGTGGTCAGAAAGAACATACCGGAATACTGTAGAGAGCTAGGAGGTCGAATGTCCGCTTAGCATCCCCATCATGGAGGCATTCATCTCCAATGACTGCCGGGTGTACTCAGAAGACGCCTGCAAGGGAATCAGATGCATCAATATTCTGTGGAATATCAAATAAACTACAATGAAATAACTGTACAGAAATGCAGTAACACATACCGGAGGCAAGTCGGGGATGCCGACAAACTCGTGATCAGCCGGCGGAGGGGCGAAGGGAATCTGATAGGTCGCCCCATCCGACCCCCGGAAAGACAGTGAAGCGGGCAGAGCGGGCCAACTGACCTCCCGTCCCCTCTGGACTCCGCCCCTGCCGCGAACTCGAGCCCTCCTCGGCGCTCCTCCTCCTACTCCTGCTCCGGCCGCCGGCGCCGCAGGTCTCTCTCTCTCAGCTCGGCGACCACCACTCAGCGGCCGCATGATGAAGGTCCGGACGTACTCTGAGTAATCGCCCTCGCCTCTGAAGCCGTCCGCCTCCCAACCGACGGTGTAGTCCGCCATCTGCTCAGCGGTGGCTGCGCGCTCGGTGTCCCTCATATGCTCAGGAGGATGCACCGGGACTATCTGCTCAGCTAACCCTAAGGTCTGACGCAAGAAGCGCTCGCCTAGGTACCAAGCCCGACAGACCGGGCCCTCCAGCAAAATCCGGTAACGCGAGGTCTCAACGGCGCCGGCAACCGATCCCGCACCATCGCTGGCAGAGGAGCCCACGGCTGCCAAGTGATCTGAAATTGAAATACAGTTTGTTACCTACTGGTATTGTAAATATACAGTGGAAAAGTGAAGCTTAAATAAACTGCAAGTAAAACATACCTCGGCAGGAGTAATGGTGTCGAAGTAGCGACGAAAGAAGCCGAAAGTCTCTCGCGGCCTCCGGGCGCATCTCCCGTCATAGCGGCGTGAGAAGGGAATGACTAGAGGAGTCTCCGTCTCCGGCACTGGCTCCAGCCTGGGAAAGTAGGCGTAAACCCACAACTGCAAGACAGATGTCGGAACAGTTATCAGATAAAGCAGAATACAGAATAGAGCAGAAATAATAAAGCCGTGTGTTGTGCAGTGTATTGAGCAGAGTATACCGTGTGAACAGTGTAAAGCAGAGTATGTGTGTGCCGTGTGTACAGTATACAGCAAGTGTAAAGCAGACTACAGTGTGTGCAGTGTGCAGAGTACAGAAAGTACAGAACAGAAATGTAAAGCAGAGGAGAAGGCATACCTCCCAAGCTCGCCAGTAGCCTCCGAGCAACTGCCCGCTGCCACGGGAGACTGAGCTCATGTACCCGTAAAGGGTGGCCAGAGCGACACCACCCCAATCAAAACGCAAGATGTCTCGGACGTCCACCAGTGCGCTGAGTAGGCAGAGAGGCACGGTGTTCGCCCGGTCGGCGAAGAGGGTCGTCCCTAGCAAGAACATCAAAAAGCCGCGTGCGTACTGCTCTACAGCCGCCTCGGTCATCGGAGCCGTCGCCACCAACGCAGGCTGCACTCTGAACTGCACCTCGAACCAGGAGTAGCGGACAAAGCCTGGACGAGCAAGAGGTGGCGCCTCGCCAAGCAAGTAGATCTGAGCGGCGGTCCACTCGTCCATGTCGGTGTCGAAGGGGATCGGATCACCCCCTTACCCGATGCCGGTGAGCACCGAGAAGTCGTAGGGAGTCATCGTCATGTCTCCCGCCGTGGATAGGTGGAACGAGTCGGTGGTGTCCCACCACCTCTCTGCCAGGGCAGCTAGAAGAGGCCTGCAGGCAGTAAGCCGGGTCAGACCCCTGCAAAAGGAATCGAAGCCCGCATCGTCCACGATGCGTCGAACCGCCTTGGGAAGCTCCAAGTACCAATCTCGAGCCGTGACATTCCCATACCCGTGGATGGCATGGAATCTCCCTGTTTTCAAACAAATAGTTGCAAAGCAATATGAGATGTACAGTTCTGAGGAAACATGTTAAAGTCGATACAAATCTAGCACGTGTGCACATTTTTAGACAGCAAGCAGATATTTCAGAGCAGTTTCAGTGAACTACGGTGAACCACAGTGTTTGATGCATCAGCGTGTTTGAGTAGTAAGTGCAATATAAACATGGTGCACGTGTGCACATTCTTCAAATCCAAGCAGATATCAGGTTTCGGTGCACTACGGTGGGCTACGGCCTATGATGTGTCAGTGTGTTTGCGAAAGTCAACATACAGATATAGTGCATGTGTGCACATTTTTTTTCAGATCCAAGCAGATGTCGGGTTATAGTGTGCCAGTGGGTGAACTACAACGTATGATGCGTCAGCGTGTTGTGTGTGGTTCAGTTTAAATACAGCATACAATATGTTTTCAGATTCGAACAAGTGCCGGGTGTCGGTAAGTTTGCAGTGAAGTACGGTGTGTGCCGTGTGTTTGGGTGATTGAGACTAGTGCAGTGTGTGTGCATGTGTCCGTCTTAAACAGATATCAGTTGTAAGCATGATTGCAATTAACTACAGTGAACAGTATATCAGAACCAAGCAGTTAAAGAACGGAAACAACTTTGACAGTTTACAGTTCTACATTGCAGAAAGTAAAACAGAGAAGAGTGTTACCTCGGAAGCACCGAAGGATAGGTGAGAGGTCGGCTCGCAGGAGGAGCTTCGGGTCCAGCGCTCGGTCAAAGCTGCGGAAATGGCGAAGACCATCCGGAGGTAGCACATGAAGCGGTGGGTATGGGGTCGAAGGGACGCGTCGCTCAATGGGAGGAGCTCGACCCCGGATCCATCTCGTGATTTGGGGGAGTCCCGACGTGTGGAACATCGTCAGCCATGGCGATGGTGGTGAGAAAATGTCTGGAAGAGCCGGAATATGAAAAGTCAACTGAAAAAGTCAACCCCGAGCGGACCGAAAATGACCGGGAAGGCCGAAAGAAGGAAAGGCACGGAAATGAAGAGGAAATCGAAGGGAACAAGCCCCGAAAAAGCAGAAATAGCAAAAGAGGCACCGAAACAAAGATTGTTCGGTCGAAAATGTGCGAAACGCGAAGGTATTCGCGAATCGAACGACGAAATCGAGCCTAAAACGCGAGAAAATGCGAGGATCGAGGTTGAAAATATTCTAGAGAAGAGAAGGAGGAGGAAATTTCGGCGGACAAGAAGTGAGAAAATAGGGTTTAAGAGCCCTATTTTACAAAACCCGAGGCAAATTGTCAAAACTGCCCCCGATCAGCAATTTTGGCCGGTCGCACTATTTTGTGCCAGTCGGCACAATATTGTGCCGGTGGAGTTATTTTGCAGCCGGTGGCCAGCCGGTGGCTTCCTCTCCCAGCCGGTGATGTTCCCACAGCCTTGTTTAGGCTATATGAGCAGTTTTGGGTCTTCATAGCTCAAGAAAATGCAAGAAAGTGCATCCCCGATGCTCAACCGGCCTCCGTTTTGACCTCAGACCGTGTCTTCTGTGCGTGGCACTCAAATTCAAGCAAAGATTGTATCCTTTTGTATCCTTTTGTCTTTTACAAGATTCAAAAGTTGCCCCGTGTGCGTTGCATACATCCATCACATTGTCCGATACGTCGCATCGCGCTATTTTGCGCAGCGCACTATCTTGTGCATTACATTTCATTCGCGCTATTTTGCGCATCGCGCCGTTTAGCGCACCCCCTTTGCATTGTCTTGCATCTTTTGAGGCACGCGTACCTCATTGCACTCCATTTTCCATCCTTGAGGCATGCGTACCTCATTGCACTCCATTTTCCACCTTTTGGGGCACGCGTACCTCATCGCACTTCATTTCTCATTCGCATCGACGTGCATGCCTCATTTACATTGGCATGCGTGTCTCACGCGCGTTGTGCACCGTTTTTCTTGCCGGTCGCGAGACCTTAAACACGACGGTCTAGGAGACCTTAAATCCTCGGGGGGTGCAAGACCTTCGGTGCACTAAGGTACACCTCATTCATTTGCATTTTATCCGCTATTTTTCGCGCTTCATTGTTTTTCTCCACGACGGTCTTGGCGAGACCTTAAACACGCACGGTCTAGGAGACCTTAAATCCTCGGGGGTGCGAGACCTTCGGTGCACTAAGGCTACACCTCATTGCATTTTTGCATTTTATCGGGCTATTTTGCGTGCTTCATTGTTTTTCTCCACGACGGTCTGGCGAGACCTTAAACACGCACGGTCTAGGAGACTTAAATCTCGGGGGGTGCAAGACCTTCGGTGCACTAAGGTACACCTCATGCATGTTTGCATTTTATCGCGCTATTTTGCGCGCTTCATTGTTTTTCTCCACGACGGTCTGGCGAGACCTTAAACACGCACGGTCTAGGAGACCTTAAATCCTCGGGGGGTGCAAGACCTTCGGTGCACTAAGGTACACCTCATTGCATTTTGCATTTTATCGCGCTATTTTGCGCGCTTCATTGTTTTTCTCCGCCCGGTCTGGCGAGACCTTAAACACGCACGGTCTAGGAGACCTTAAATCCTTCGGAGGTGCAAAACCTTTATTGTTGCGCATGACCGCATGTGGTGTAGTATACGTCATCACTTGCATCATTTGGCATGACTGCACGCGTTGTAACGCGCACATTTTGCATTGCCCCACACCGGTCCGGCGAGACCTTAAACACGCACGGTCTAGGAGACCTTAAATCCTCTTAAGGTGCAATTCCTTCGGTGTTTGTCGTGCCCGAACGACTTTCGGTGGTCTGGTAAAGCCACCTGTCTGTGTTTGCGGTGAGTTCCTAGAAGACCAACTGGGACGGTGAAAACTAGAGTTTGAATGGCTTATGCCTAGAACGCAAAGGTTCGGGATTTCCGAGACTAAAGTCTGGTTTAAATACCCAGGGGGTGTACCCTCGGCTTGAAATCTGTATGGAAGCCCCATAGGTTGAGGTGGCATGTCTGCGCCTCAATTCTGGATACTGAACCAACCTAGTGTATCGCCCTGTTGGTAAGATAGGGAAAGCTGCAATCGTAGTCGTTGCATCATAATGCATTGTCATGCATCATTGTAAATACTGCATATGTCATGCATTTCAAAAAACAACAAAAACAAAAAAAACACATGCATATGTCATGTAGTTCATTGTAGTATAGTGTATATGTCATGCATTTTCTGTAAAACATCTAGTGCATAGTGCATTGTAATTTGCATGCATCTACTGCATCATCTTCCATCTATGGCTTGCGCTTTTCCAGGTTGAGCTTGGTCTGGTATGTGCCCTTACTTTTCACGTCGAAGCACGATTTTTGTGTACGCGCCTATTCCTTGACGAGCTTGGTTTGAGGGTTGCGGCACATTTCCTGTGTTAGACGCGGTTCGTATGCGTACATGCCTTTCCTAGGCAAGATTCGGTTTGGCCCGCGTGCCATATCCGTTGTATCCATATCCATTTCTATTGCATCGTAATTTGCATGCATCCATTGCATCACTTCCATCCATGGCTTGCGCCTTTCCAGGTTGAGCTTGGTCTGGTATGTGCCCCTACTTTTCACGTCGAAGCACGGTTCTGTGTACGCGCCTATTCCTTGATGAGCTTGGTTTGAGGGTTGCGGCACATTTCCTGTGTTAGACGCGGTTCGTATGCGTACATGCCTTTCCTAGGCAAGATTCGGTTTGGCCCGCGTGCCATATCCATTGTATCCATTTCCATTGCATTGTAGTGTAATTGTTGCATCCGGCATTAGGATCATTGTTCTTTCCTCAGCGGGTCGTTTCCCCACTTATGTCATTCCACCCAATACTTGTTCTTATGTCCGTGCGAAGTACTCATAGATCAGACATCGTTCTATGGGAGACGGGCTCGTTACCTCCATCAATCTATTTGACATTTGTGTGGTTTCGAACCGCTCATGATTGGATCATGATTCAATTGCATTGCATGTTACATTGCATATCATTTGCATTGCATATAGTTTCAATGCATTGCATATTAGTTGCATTATTCACATTGTTGTTTGTATATATTGCATATCATTTTGCATTCATTTTGCATTGTCATGCATATTGCTAACAATATTGCACCTGCTAAGTTCGCTTTCTTTGCAGGCACGATATTGTATGTACGGCTCATTTGAGGCCGGTGCAACCGGGAGAGCCGCACAGGTATTGTATTCTCCGAGTGAGACGTATTGAGAATTGCATAATTCTCTTACATCCTTTCTGCATTGTAGTGTATTGGTGCATGCTAGCTTAAAACTGTCGCATGTGTGCTTCATTACAGCTTTCTTTGCATGATCATAAGTTATGCTCGGCTTTTGCATCGTCAGTTGCATCTTGCCCCCGCCTACGGGCGCATACCTTATCTGCGGCTTGTATGCCTGTGCCTGAACTACGCTGGTTTGATTCCTAAAGGGATACGTAGGCAGCTTGCGAGTTCAACCATTTGCGCTTTGTATGTTTGTCCAAGTCTTCGGCCTTGTCAAAAATGGGTCGTCTCTGGGCTTTGACATTCACTCCCGTCATTGTTATGACTTTCGAGTTCTGTCAAAGAGGGGCAACTGTAGACACCCCATTTTTGACCGTCCTCAAGACTTGGACGTCACCGCTTGAACACTCGGTGATTATCCATGTTCGTGTTCGTTTGGAGTTCCCGGAGTTCTCGGCTACGCGCCTTGCCTCAGGACCTCCGAACTTGACCGTTTTGTGTCTGGTTTTGCACCAAACACTTGTGCTTTGCCTTGGAGGGGCAGAGGATGCCTTGGGAGACATCCCCACACACCACCGGCAGTGGCTAGAGGCCACCGGCTGTTTGGTGTTGCCATCGGCACTATATTGTGCCGGTCGGCACTCTTTTGTGCCGGTCGGCAGTCAATTTTGTCAAAATGACAATTTTGCCCTGCCGACTACTGTTCAGTTGCTTTATGAGATATTTTAAGGCAGCTGTCTCGCATTTGTTTCCCCTCCATACACGTGTATGGAGGGATGAGCCCTTGTTTTGCTTAGCTTGTAAGCTTTGATTCTTATAAGAGAAGACTCTCTTCTCTTGGCTCAAGGGTTGAAGAAAAGTTAGACATTTTAGAGAGAAAAACAGAGAAGAAGGTCTGGTTTTAGGTTAGAAATCCTATATCTATCCTATCTCTCTTTTCCTTGCTCATTTTGTACACTAGGTGCTTTAGTTCATACTATTGCACACAAGCACCTAGTGTTTCACCTTCCTCTTGGAGTTGAGGTTCTAAGAGCTTATTCTTGGTGTTCTTGACTGGTTTGAGGCTTAAGGAGACATCAGGTCACCATTGTTGAAGAAAAGCTCAAGGGTAAGAAACTAGTCTTTTTTCCCCCTTTCTTGCACCTTGTTTTTACCTAGTTTAGGACTGTTTTTGTGCTTGGTGATCAACACATAAAAGTTCTATTTTTAGCCCTCTTGATAGTTTATTAAGGGTACTTTGTGCTTTGGGGAAGTTTGGCCCCTCTTAGGCCTTGAAAGGCCTCATTTTTGTGCTATTTTGTTAAGATCCGGGATTTTGGTGTTGGGGTCTCTTCACCACTGAAATCTTGAGGGATTTCAGTGGTGAAGATGATGCCTTGAAGTCCTAAGAAGGAGAGGGTCACCCCCTCTCCTTATTGTTCTTGAAAAGACAAGTTTTGGCCTCTTGAGGAAGCCTATGTTCAAGTGTGTGTTGAGCATGTCATGACTGTTTCATGCTTATTATACCATGATATAACATGATTTTAAGTTGGTTTTGGTCCCTTATGCATGCTTAGCATAGTTGCCATGTAATGCCTTGTATTGCCTTAACATGCCTTAGGTTGTTAGCCCTAATTTGAGCATGCTTTAGGCTTAGACTCATGAATGTTTTGTGCTTATTTTGACATGTTTTAGCTCTGTCCATAGTCATTTGGGTTGATCTTGGCATGCATTATATGGCCCCTTTGCATTTAGGCTTGCTAGCCTTTGAGCATGTATATGTAGCACGTGTTGCTTACCTCATTTTGATGGTTTGGAACCATTTGGCATGTCATTTCAGTCCTTTGGTGCGCTTGTATGCTTGCCTTAGTTGCCTCTTTAATGCTTTAAAAGCATGTATTGAATGCTCCATGTTTTGGTCATTGTGCATGTCTTTGGTTTCAAGCCTCTTAGATGTCATCTAAGTAGCCTTTTGGCTTTGTTTTAACATGCTAAAAACCTGTTTTTAGTTGTTTAATGCGTGCCATAATTGTCTTGCATAAGTATAGTTCAATGCCTCATTGACTTGCTTTAAGTCTTGGGCCATTTGCATGCTTTGTTTGGCCTACCTTGAGTTGGTTTAGTACCACGCTTTGACATGATTTTAGAGCTCATGTTGCGTGCTAATCATCCATGTTATCTCCTTCAAGTGTGCTTGAGAGTAGTTTGTTTAATACCTAAGTTGTGTGCCTTAACATGTGTGTATGTGCATGTGTGTTTAGCTCTCATACTTAGCATTTTGGCTACTGATTTTAGGCCTAGTTTGAGTTGCCTAGATCATGTTTAAGTCCACCCCATTGTTTGGTTTACATGTTTGTCTTGTAGGCATGTTTGCATATTAACATCCTTACATTACATTGTCCATGTTGCATGCTAGCCAATATGTTTAGGATTTCATTGCATTCACATGCATGCTAGGCCTCTTGAGATAAACATGATAGAGGTTTGGCACCCTTGTTTGTTTATATGGTTTGCATGCATTTGAAATTGAAAGTTGCATACTTGGTTCTTTGGGCCATCATGCATGGAAATGCGTGATTGGTGGCCCGAGAATCGAGGCACATCCTCCTTTGAGTCATAAACATGATAAGGAATGTGTTTGGTGCATAAATTGCTTGAATTGCATTGCCATGCAAGTTTTGCCCTCTGCTGCTGTGAGTTGCAGGTTCTGCAGGTATTTTGTGCCGGCCGGCAGTTTAGTGCCGACCGGCAGTCAATTTGCAGCCGATGGATCAATTCAGTGCCGATGAGCTCAATCCACTGCCGGTGGAAGTTCTGTGCAGCCGGTGATGATCTCCAGTTCCAAGGAAGTATTCCTGAGACTTTGGCAGTCTTCAGAGGAGTAGAGCAGGGGAAACAGAGGCAGGCTAGGCATGGCAGTGTAATTCCGAGCAGGACCCGAGCACGTGCTGCATTTGGCTCTCCTCCCGAGGCGTTTACTATTTTTTTCCTTAGATTAATTAATTTGTTAATTCAATTAATCTGTAATATTTTTAATTAGCTTGCGTAGTTAATTATCTGTATTATTCTTTCGGTCTCTCCGAGTGAGAGCATAATCTGTAATAAGTGTGGGTGACTGGTGTGTATGTCTTCCAACCCCCACTTCTTTCTCCCTTTTATTTACCTGCTTATGATGGTAGATTAGGGCATATTTAAAATTAGCATACCTTATGCAATGCATTCGTGCATCCATACATTTGTTGACATGCACCGGGCTCGGTACATCATACAAACTGCATTGTATTTCAAATTAACTTGAATACGTGTTACTCGTGCATTTCACATGCCATTTTTAGGGTTAGCCGAGCCTGCTCTAAATTGCATCTTCGCCTGTGTTGCATTAGCCATTAACATGAACTAGATCATGCATGTTTGCTAACTAGTTCTTGTTTTGGCACGGAGTACGATGTAAGTATTTATGCTTTAGCATATCACATGCGTGTGAATGTTAACATGACAGTATGCTACCATGTGGCTAAATGCTTATATGAGATAAACTGTTTGAATGCCTGTGGGTGGAGGTTGGGTTGCTTGAGTTGGAAAACTCATTGAAATCCGTATTTTAGCCTACTTGCGAGTAGCAAAACGAAACGCTTTCAAAACAAACGGATATGCAATGATTATTTCCGAATTAGGCAACCTAGTCTATACTTGTTTGCTGTGCGCATAACGTAGTAATTCTAGGCTAATAACCGGTATAAGAATGCATAATGTTTTCAAAATCGGATATCACGGTTAGTAGAGGCCGGTCTTCGGACCGGGCGAAAGGGGGTGCTCATAGCTGACCTTTCCCGATCGTACCCAAGCTCCCGAGCCAAGACATTTGGTGATGACGGACACGTGGCCTTTGCACCGAGTCAGGGTTTCCTAAATTCCCCCATTAAAAATATTTAGGTGGCGACTCTGTATCTGGCAAAGCAGTCCATGTTTGGCACTACTTTTCAAAAATCTGTTTTTCTTCAAAACGATTTGCCAGAGTTGGACTCTTTGGTTCAGATTTAGAACCGCAACACACAAAATTGAGTCCGAGCTGTAGCGAAGGTCCCCCGCGGGCTTGTTATACCAGGGTGTCATTGTGTGGATGCTGTACCATGTTTAGGTTTGCTTCAGTAAAGGACACCATTGGTCCCTAGTACTCGTTTGTCGTGGGCCTCTTTTGCTGGACCTAATACACATGCTGTAAATGCCTTACCTTTGGGTCTTCCTCGCATATCATTCTCATTAACCTTATAATAAATCACATTGATCACCGAAGGTTCTGCTTGCTGTGGTTGTGGCAATGGTGGTGCCTTTGGTGCCGGGGGAGCCTTGTATGCTCTTCCCTCGTTCTGGCCTCATCTACTAGGTCCTTCAAGTGACCATGTCTGACCAGGTCTTCCAAGTGTGTCTTCAAGGCTCTAGACCCTTGAGTCAGGTGCCCATCCTCATTGCCTACCAAGTGCGTCTTCAAGGCTCTGCACCTAAGAGTTAGGTGCCCATCTTCATTTCCTACTAAGTACGTCTTCAAGGCTCTGCACCCTTACGTTAGGTGCCCATCCTCATTATGGTAGGCATAATGCTTCCCAAGGTTCCTTCCCATAAACTCGCCAAGGACCTTCTTCGACGCTCTATAATACGGCTGGTTCCTAATCCTTTCTAGAACTTTGTAAATTGGGATTCGGAACACAGTGATGACTGTCTGTGTAGCCCTCAACCCTGTCTCTTGCCTGTTAAAACCAGTGTTACCTCAGCCTCACTTCGGCGAGCTATTTCTCTTCTCTTGCTTCAGCGCCTTCGTTCCCGGCGTATCCTTTTCTACTTTGGCATATTTCTCAATCCGTGCCATGAGCTCCTCCATACTCTTTGGTAGAGTTTTTGCCAGTGACTTCCGAAGTAGGCATTCATTCTTTAGGCCATTCTTAAAAGACACGACCGCCAACTCCTAGTTGCATCCTGGTATTCGGTTGAACACCTCATAATACTTTTTGGCATAAGCCCTGAGGTTTTCACCCTTGCTAATTTTCAGAGCCATCAGGGAGTTTACCCTCAGTGGCTGCAATTTGTTTGTAACAAACCTAGCCACAAACATCTCGGCCAGGCCTTCCCAACTCTTCATAGTTTCTTTCGACAACTTGTGAAACCAATCCAATGTGATTTCCCCAAAGGATGAGAGGAACACCTTGCATAGCAACGGTTCATTCTTGGTATACAAAGACATTGAATTCAGATATAAGCCGACGTGAAAGTTCGGATAGGACTTACCGTCAAAAATTGGGAACCTCGGCATATAGAACCTTTTTGGGGCCTCAAACCTATCCAACTCCACTAAGAACAGCATTCTTGGCTTGACTGGGGATGTCACCTTCGGCATTCTACAGCTTCCTTTGGAGGTAGTCCCTCAAATCCTCCTTAGTCTAACCAGGAGCTCGATTGTCAATAGATTTCAGTCTTTTTGGTGCACTACTCCCAGTGTCGTTATATGTCCTCTTGAACTTGTCTTCATTCACCGTGTCAAAACACAGGCCCCTCCCTTGGATATTCCGAGGTTCTTTGACATATGTTCCCCTGGTACGAGGTGTCCTCTGCGAGTCACCTCTGACTGACTCTCCTCGCCCGACCTCCTGTGAAGGCCGATGTGAGTGTTACTTTTCCTTGCCATGATGCGGGATTGCTGGGATTGTTTTCTGCCCCTCTTTCTGGGCATCAGTCTTGGCCCCTGGCATCGGCATGTACTGCAAGGGAAACGGTGGTTGCATGGCGTTGTTCTACATCATGAAGTTGACAATCGATTGTAGATTTGCCAACTTGTTGGCCATTTCCTTCATCTCGCCGTCCCTCTTCAAGTATCTATCGTTCCATATCTGGAGGTCGCTTTCGTTGTAATACTCATCTCAATCTGATTTCTTCGGGACGTCTACCTCTTTGCCAATGTTCTTATCCCCGGGATATTGATCCCATGCTTCTTCATTATGGTTTTCTTCCTCGGCATTAGGATCGGCATGTTTACCACTTCCACATGGGACATCGTCCCCGATCTTTTCTTTCTGTCTGTCGTTGGCCATCTATTCTCCTTACGTTCCCACAGACGATGCCAAATTATAGGTGTTGATTTTTGACCACACAACCAAATGGCGAACTCAGTTGGAGAGCACTGGCAGAATAGATTAAGCCCAATAACCTGCACAAGAAGATGAGAATCCGGCAGTGGTTCGTCCACCCGGGGGCACTCCGACGATCAAGTTAGTGAGCTATATCTCTCACAGATAACAAATAGTGCTTAAACTCACTAGAAAAACTTTACATCACACAATATATCACACATACTTGAGACCCACGAGGGTGCCTTGCTTTTATAGCCAGCACTGACCTGATCCCTGTAGAAGCCTCACTTCAGTGGACGTTATTGGGGGTGCCCTGCTCACAGTATGAGGTGTGTATTTCTGGTTTAGAAGCTGCCCTAGAACTAGGGGCAAAAAGGTTGGACGTCATTGGGGATTCGAACTTGGTTGTGCCTCAAGCCAGCGGAGATTGGTGAGTTAAAGAGGAGAAAATGAAGTTTTACCATCAGGTCTTGGATATGCTAATTCCAAGGTTTGAAAAATTAACGTTTACCTATCTACTAAGAGAGAACAACCGATTCGTTGATGCACTAGAAACTCTATGTTCTATGGTAGACATTCCATTGGGAGTCAGGATGCGTCTGATCATTATTGAACAGAAGTACACGCCGGCCTATGAAACCATTGAGACGACAGATGAGGCTTCAGACAAGAACCCTTAGTACTACGATATCTGGAATTTCCTGGAAAATGAGGTGTATCCGGCACGAGCAAATGCCAAGGACAAAAAGGGAATATGGCGTCTGGTTATTCAATTTATCATCTGTGGGGGCAAGTTGTACAAAAGAGGCCATTTGGGAATACACAAGCTATGCGTTGAGGAAAAGGAATCAAAGCGCCTTATGGAGGCTATTCATGGAGGAGAGTGTGGAGCCCACATGAATGGTGTGATGCTCACCTGAAAAATCCTTAGACAAGGTTACTACTGGTCAACCATGGAAGAGGATTGTATTGTTGTTGTTCGGCGCTGTCACAAATACCAGATTCATGTTAATCATATGAACATTCCGCCGTCGAAGCTTTACAACATGACTTCACCATGGCCATTCTCTATTTAGGGGATAGACGTTATCGATGCAGTTACGCCAAAAGGGTCAAACGAGCATGAATTCATTTTGGTAGCAATTGATTACTTCACAAAATAGGTGGAAGCCTAGTCTAACTCTATACTGAAAGCATCGCATGTGGCTAAATTCATCAAAAACAACATCATATGCCGGTATGGGGTGCCCAATGAAATTATCTCCTATAATGGAATGCACTTCAAGAAAGAGGTGATAGATTTGCTTGAAAAATATAATGTGGCTTTCCATAAGTTATCAACCTACAGGCCGCAAACCAATGGAGCTGTTGAGGCTGCTAACAAGAATATCAAGAGAATTCTGCAGAACATGGTGGAAACCTATAGAGACTGGCCATATAAATTTCCATTTGTGCTTTGGGGCTATAGAACCTCAATCCGAACATCTATAGGGGCAACCCCCTATTCTCTTGTCTACGAGATGGAGGGTGTTTTGCCAATCAAAATTGAAGTACCTTCACTACTGTAACAACGCCCGTGGGGGACCCCGCGCTACACGGGTTACAGTTCGGACTCGATTTTGTTTGCGGTTCTAAATCTGAACCAAAGAGTCCAAATCCGGCAAATCGTTTTGAGAAAACAGGTTTTTGAAAAGAAGTGCCAAACATGGACTGCTTTGCCAGATACAGAGTCGCAACCTAAATATTTTTTTTTTAAATGGGGAAATTTAGGAAACCCTGACTCGGTGCCAAAGGCCACGTGTCCGTCATCACCAAAGTTGCCTCGGCTCGGGAGCTTGGGTACGATTGGGGAAGGTCAGCTATGAGCACCCCCTCTCGCCCGATCCGAAGACCGGCCTCTACTAACCGTGATATCCGATTTTGAAAACGTTATGTGTTCTTATTCCGGTTATTAGCCTAGAATTACTATGTTATGCACACGGCAAACAAGTATAGACTAGATTGCCTAATTTGGAAAGAAGCATTGCATATCCGTTTGTCTTGAAAAACACTTTGGAATTTGCTACTCGCAAGTAGGCTAAAACACGGATTTCAACGAGTTTTTCCAACTCAGACAATCCAACCTTCACCCACAGGCAATCAAACAGTTTATCACATAAGCGTCTAGCCACATGGTAAGCATGCTGTCATGATAGCATTCACACACATGCGATATACTAAAGCATGAAAATACTTACATCGTACTCCGTGCCAAAACAATAAACTAGTTAGCAAACATGCATGGTCCTAGTTCATGTCAAATTGACTAATGCAACACATACAGGATGCAATTAGGGTAGGCTCGGCTAACCTAAACATGACATGTGAAATGCAATCAATTGATGCACGTATTCAATTTGGAATCGAAGTACAAATACAGTTAGCATGATGCGCCGAGCCCGGTCGGCACTCTGTGCAGTCGATCGGCAAGAAGTCCCTGCAGAACCTGTTTGATAGCAGCAGAGGACAGGGCCTTGCATGGCAATGCAATTCAAGCCATATATGCACCAACCAAGCCCCTTATCATGTGTATGACTCAAAGGGACATGGTCCTTGGTTCTCGGACCATCAATCGCGCATTTCCATGCGTGATGGCCCAAGAAGCCAAGTTGTGCATTTTCATGTCAAATGAAATGCAAACAAACAAACAAAGGCCCACTCCCTATCACTTGATCAAGGGACAAGGCATACATGCCAGATGGAATGCAACCTAGGCATGCGAACTAACATGCAGTATGATCATGAGAGCAAGCATGCAAGCATGAACATGGACAATGCACAAACATGCAACAAAATGCAATTACACATGGAATGCAACACAAGGTGAAATGGAGCAAACATGTGATGATATGCAAGGCATATGTGCAATAACATGAGAGGATGACCTTACACTAATTTGGGCAGCCCTATATTAGGTCCAAAACAGTGGCCAAAACTTAAGAAAATGGGACCAAACACACATACACACATGCACGTGTTAAGGCCTAAACACTTAAGCATCAAAGGACATCTTTTAAGCACACTTAAAAGGGAACAATCATGGACATATGGCATGCATTAAGCTCTGAAAATCATGCAAGAACATGGTGCCAAACCAAGCAAACAAGATAGGCTAAGCATGTAACAATGGTCCAAGATTCAAGGCAAGCTAAAGGGGTATTTGACCACACTTAGCAAGACCAAACATGGCGTGAACTTAATGACCAAAAACAGAGTTTTGGCACATAAAACAAAGCCCAAAAGACTACTTAGATGGCATCTAAATGGTTTGAATTCAAAAGCATGCACAAATGCACTTTCAAGGAGCATATGACACAAGCTCATAAGGCATCAAAGAGGCATCCAAGGCAAGCATACAAGCATGTCAAAGGGACTGAAATGATGCTACAAATGGTGCCAAACCACTGAAATAAAGCAAGTAATGCATGCTACACACTCACACACTTAAGGCCAACAAACCAAAAATGCAAAGGGGGGCATATGATGCATGCCATGGTCGACCAAAATGGCTAAAGACAGACCTCAAACATGGCAAAATAAGCACAAAAGCTTCACAAAGCTAGGCCTAAAACATGCTAGAACAATGGTTTACAGCCTAAGGCATGTTAAGGCCTAAACATGGCATTACAAGGTAGGTATGCTAAGCATGCATGGTGTACCAAAACCAACTTACAACAATGCTATTTCATGGCAAAATAAGCATAAATAACAGCCAAGGCATGGTCAACATGAGGCTTAGCTAGGTGCTCATTAAAGAGGCAAAAATGGCCCTTTTCAAGGACAACAAGGAGAGGGGGTGGCCCTCTCCTTCTTGGGACTTCAAGGCACCATCCTTACCACTGAAATCCCTCAAGATTGCAATGGTGAGGAGGCCAAGCACCAAAGTCCCGGAGCTCACTCAAAACAGCACAAAATGGAGCCTCTCAAGGCTTAGGAGGGGTCAAACACCTCCAAACCCAAAACACTCTAAACAAACTATTTAGAGGGCCTAAAAACAGAACTTTTTTATATTATACACTTAGCTCAAAAACAGTTCTAAGAGAGGCAAAAAAAGTATGCAAGAATGGGGTAAAAAGGGGTAAGATTGTTACCCTTGAAGAACCTCTTTGACTAGCCCCTTCCTTGAGCTCAAAACAGCTCCAAAGCTTCAAGAACAGACCTCTGGTCCTTCACAAACTAAGAAAAGGTGTAACACTATGTGTTTGTGTGCAATAGTAAGCCTAAAAACACACAAGGACACACAAGAGGTAGATATAGAGATAGGAAATATGTATAACCCTAACCCTAATCCAGAGCTTCTCTCACAACTTCTCTAGCCAAAATTTCTCTAACCCTAAAGCCAAGAGAGAAGGGTTCCTCTTATAGAGAAGCCAATCTTGTAAAGCTTACCAAGGAAGCTAACAAGGAAGCCATCCCTCCATACATGTGTATGGAGGGGAACAAAAAGTAAGACAGCTGTCTTAAAATATCTGCAAAAGCAGATGAACAGTAGTCGGCTAGCCAAAATTGCCATTTTGACAAAATTAACTGCCGACCGGTAACAAATAATGCCGACCGGCAATATACATTTCCGATGGCAACAAAACACCAGCCGGTGGCCTCTAGCCACGGCCGGTGATGTGTGGGGATGCCTCACAAGGCATTCCCTGCCCCTCCAAGGCAACAAACAAGTGTTTGGTGCAAAACCAGACACTAAACAGTCGGGTTCGGAGATCCTGAGGCAAGGCACGTAGCCGAAACCTCCGGGAACTCCAAACGAACATAAACATGGATGATCACCGGGTGTTCAAACGGTGACGTCCAAGTCTTGAGGACGGTCAAAAATGGGGTGTCTACAGTTGCCCCTCTTTGACAGAACTCGAAAGTCATCACAATGACGGGAGTGAATGTCAAAGCCCAGAGACGACCCATTTTTGACAAGGCCGAAGACTTAGACAAAGCATGCAGAACAAACAAGATATGCGCCCGAAGGCAGGGGCAAAATGCAAGACAATGCACAGAGCCGAACATAACTTATGATCATGCAAAGAAAAGCTGTAACGAAGCACACGTGCGACAGTTTTAAGCTAGCATACACCAAACTACACTACAATGCAGAAAGGATGTAAGAGAATTATGCAATTCTCGATACGTCTCACGCGGAGGATACAATACCTGTCCGGTTCGTTTGGTTCCACCAGCCACAAATGAACCGTACATACAATATCGTGCCTGTAAAGAAAACAAACTTAACAGGTATGATATTGTTAGCAACATGCATGACAATGCAATGTGAATGCTAAATGTTATGCAATATATACAAAACAATGTATAAATAATGCAAATGAAAATGCAATGCAATTGAAACAATGCAAACTACATGCAAAGCAATTAGATCATGATCCAATCATGAGTGGTTCGAAACCACACGTATGTCAAATAGATTGATGGAGGTAACGAGTCCGTCTACCATAGAATGGTCTACTGAACTATGAGTAATGTAGACGGACAGAAGAACAAGTATTGGGGGGAATGACATAAGTGGGGTAACGACCCGTTGGGAAAAGGACAATGATCCTAACGCTGGATGCAAAATTACACTACAATGTAATATCTACAATGGATATGCTGGGAAAATGGCAATGGATATGGCACGCGGGCCAAACCAAATCTTGCCTAGGAAAGGCATATACACAAACAAGCCGCGGCTAACATAGAACGGTCCACTGAACTATGCTTTGACACGAAAAGTATGGGCACATACCAGACCAAGCTCAACATGGAAAGGCGCAAGCCATAGGCGGAAGGTGATGTAATGAATGCATGCAATCTACAATGCAATATCTACAAATATGCAATGGGATGGAAATGGATACAATGGATATGGCACGCGGGCCAAACCAAATCTTGCCTAGGAAAGGCATGTATGCATACAAGCCACGTCTAACATAGAACGGTCCACTGAACTATGCTTTGACACGAGAAGTATGGGCACATACCAGACCAAGCTCAACATGGAAAGGCGCAAGCCATAGATGGAAGGTGATGCAATGAATGCATGCAATCTACAATGCAATATCTACAAATATGCAATGGAATGGATATTTACAAAAATGCATGACAATGCAGTATGATGCGATATGCTGGGGAGAATGCAATGGATGCATGCAAGCTACCATGGAAATGCATGACAATGCATGTTGATGCAACGGCTATGATTGTAGCTTTCCCTATCTTACCAACAGGGCGATATACTAGGTTGGTTCAGTATCCAGAACTGAGGCGCAAACATGCTGCCTCAACCTATGGGGCTTCCATACAGATTTCAAGCCGGGGATACACCCCTGGGTATTTAAACCAGACTTTAGTCTCGGAACTCCCGAACCTTAGCGTTCTAGGCATAAGCCGTTCGAACTCTAGTTTCCACCGTCCCAGTTGGTCTTCTAGGAACTCACCGCAAACACAGGCAGGTGGCTTTACCGGACCACCGAAAGTCGTTCGGGCACGACAAACACCAAAGGAATTGCACCTTTAGAGGATTTAAGGTCTCCTAGACCGGGATGCAAAATGTATGCATGACAATGCATGTTTTTTGTTTTTGTTTTTTGAATGCAAATGATGCATGAAATGCATGTTGCATGGAATGCGCGACAACGCGAGTCGCTCGAAATGCATGACAATGCATGATTTTTGACGCACGGCAACGCGCGGCTTGAGATGCATGACAATGCAAACAGACTGTGCACATCAATGCGCGGAGGGTCTTGCACCTCTCGAGGATTTAAGGTCTCCTAGACCGTGCGTGTTTTTGGTCCCGTCGGACCCATTTTGGGGCAATGCATGAATTTGAGATGCGGTGCACAAGACAGTGCGATGCGCAAGATCGCGCGATGGAATGCATGCCAAATGCAATGAGATGCGCGAAACAGCGTGGTGCGTTTAGACAACGCGAGCGAAGGTCTTGCACCTCCCAAGGATTTTAGGTCTCCTAGACCGTGCGTGTTTAAGGTCTCGCCAGACCGTGACGAACAAAACAATGCGATTGAAATGCGATGCACAAGGCAGTGCGATTGAAATGCGATGCACATGGGGCAACTTTTGAGTCTTGTAAAAGCCAAAAGGATATGAGAAGGATACACCTTGCACGAATTCGAGTGCTACGCACAGAAGACACGATCCGAGGCCAAAACGGAAGCTGGTCGGCGTCGGAAATGCACTGTTTTGCACTGTTTTAAGCAATGAAGACTCTGCATCACTCATATAACCCAAGAAAAGGTGTAGGAGGCTCAAAACCCACTGTAGGAGACCACCGGATGTCCACCGGCCATCAGAATGCATCACCGGCCGTCCATCGGCCCTCATACGATTCCATCGGCACAATATATTGCCGACCGGCAAAGAATGTGGCCGACCGGCAAATAATTCCTGTATCGGGGCAGTTTTTCAATTGCCACGGGTCTTTTAAAATAGGGTTTAGCCCTATTTTCTTCACTTGTTTGGTCGAAAATCCACCATCTCTCTCTCTAGGCTATTTTCCTCCCTTGATTCTCTCATTTTCTTGCGTTCTAGCCTTGATTTCGTTGTTCGATTCGCGAATACCTTCGCGTTTCGAGTGTTTTGAACCGAACGGAACTTCGTTTCGGTGTCTCTTTCTTGATTTTCGCCACTCGGGGCTTGTTTCCCTCGAGTTTTTCTCGATACCCGTGACTTTTCCGCACTCCGGCTTTCCCGGCCATTTCCGACCCTCTCGGGGTTGACTTTTTGTTGACTCTTCATATTCTCTCCCATTTTTCCCTCCTCCGGCCATTTTCACATTCTCTTCGAGATGGCGGATGATCTTCCAGAGGGTGGGGCTCCTCCAGAGCTTGAGATGGACCCCGAGGCTGAGCCCTTGCCACTCCGCATTCGGCCGTTCGATTCGGAGACCTACAGGCCCGCGGTTCACGTGATGCTCCCTGACGGACTACGCCAGTTCCGGAGCTTCGAGAGGGGCGTAGCACCCGAGCTACTACTTCGTGAGCCAGAGTCACACTTGTCGCACGGCGCCTCCGAGGTACATACTTCCCCCGGTTTCAATTTTTCGCAATGTAGAACACTTAAACTGCTATAGTTGATTCTGTTCTTCAATTGCTTAGTTCGAATGCACTGATGCACTGTACACTGTAGTTGATTGTGAACACACTTGCAACTGATAACTGCTTGAATCTGACACGCGTACACACACTGCACTAGCCCTGAATTGCTCAAACACATTGACACAACACATACTGTACTTCACTGTGGACACACCGGCACCCGGTATCTGTTTGATTTCTGAAAAACATGCACACATGTCGTATTTGCTCTGAACCACTCAAACACGCTGGCATATCACACGCCGTAGTTCACTGTAAGTACACCGGCACCCGATGTCTGTTTGAATCTGAAAAACGTGCACACATGTCACATCTGTACTGAACCGTTCAACACACTGACATATCATATGTGTAGTTCTCTGCTAGCACACTGACACCCAATGCCGGCTTTACATTTGAAAACACGCACACACACACTATATCTATATGCTTCTCAAAACTGTATCTTGAATATTGCTTCGCAATTGTTGCTTTTGATTACAGGGGGACTCCCATACCATCCGCGGGTATGGGAACGTCGTCGCCCGAGACTGGTACATGGAGTTGCCAGACGCGGTTCTCCAGATCGTCGACGAGGCGGGTTTCGGCATCTTTTGCAGGGGGCTTTCCCAGCTTACCACCTGCAGGCCCTTGCTTGCTGCTTTAGTGGAGAGGTGGTGGGATACCACCAACTCCTTCCACTTCTCCATCGCAGGGGACATGACGATGACCCCTTATGATTTCTCGATGCTTACCGGCATCGGGGTGGGGGTGATCCGATCCCTTTGACACGATATGGGTGAGTGGGACGCCGCCCAGCTGTACCTGCTCGACTCAGCCACCCTTGCTCGGGCAGGGTTCGTCAGATACTCGTGGTTCGAGAGCCACTTCAGGACTCAGCCAGCCTTGGCGGAGGAGGCGCAGATGACCCCAGAGGAGGTAGATCAGTATGCGCGGGGCTTCATCATGTTTTTGCTCGGGACGACCCTTTTCGCCGACCGGGCGAACACCGTGCCTCTATGCCTGTTGAGCGCACTGGTGGATGTCAGGCGGATCCGCCGCTACGACTGGGGTGGCACAGGCTTGGCCACTTTGTACGGCTACATGAGCTCTTCTTCCCGCCTCAGCGGACAGCTTCTTGGCGGATACTGGCGGCTTGGGAGGTACATCTTCTTCCCCTTTTACATTTCTGCTTTCTGCTTTACATTTTCTGTATTCTGTACACTGCACACACCACGGTCTGCCTCTTACTGACTATATACTGCACACGCGGCACACTATACTCTGCTTTACACTGACTGTACACTGCGCACCCTGTACACTCTGCACAATACACTGCACAACACACGGCTCTGCCATTTCTGCCTTATTCTGTATTCTGCTTTATCTGATAGTCATACTGATATCTGTTCTGCAGTTGTGGGTCTACGCCTACTTTCCCAGGCTTGCCCCAGTACCCGATGTGGAGATCCCGCTCGACGTCCCCTTTTCTCATCGCTTTGATGTGCGGTGTGTGCGGAGACCCCGGGAGTCTTTTATTTTCTTTCACCGCTACTTTGACACCATCACCGCCGCGGAGGTATGTTCAACTTTAGAGCTTGTTTTAAGCTTTACATCGCACTGTATGTTTGATAACAGATAGATAACAAACTGCATTTGTACCCGCAGATCACCTGGCAGCCTTGGGCTCCATTGCCGGCCGTGGTGAGGGATCACTATGAGGCGCAGAGGAGACTGCCCGTCTTCGGATTTGTTGGAGGGTCCGGTCTGTCGGGCTTGGTACCTGGGGGAGCGCTTCTTGCGTCAGACCCTGGGTTTACCGGAGCAGATAGTTCCGGGTCCGCCTCCTACACACATGAGGTATACAGAGAGGCTTTCCCTCGCGCACCTGAGAGAGTATACCGTTGGCTGGGGCGCAGAGCGTCACAGAGACGGGGGGCGACTATGCCGAGTACGTCCGGACCTACATTATGCGACCCTTGAGCAGTGGTCGACGAGCTGAGAGGGAGAGGCCAGCGGCGCCGGCAGCTGGAGCGGGAGCGTCGAGGAGAGCTCGAGTCCGTGGTAGAGATGGAGTTCAGAGAGGGCGGGGGACCGGCTGGCCTGCTCTGCCCACTTCATTGACTTACAGAGGGCAGGGTGGGGCGACCTACCAGATCCCCTTTACCCCTCCTCCGGTTGATCACGAGTTGGCCGGTGTCCCCGACTTGCCTCCGGTATGTATTATTGCATTTCGCATCTTGCATTGGCATTTCATTTCATTTTATTTAATATTCCGCAGAATACTGATGCATCTGATACTTTTACAGGCGTCCTCCGAGTACATCCGGCAGTCCCTGGAGCTGAATGCCTCCATGATGGAGATGCTACAGCGGACTTCGACCTCCTGGCCCTTTACAGCATTCCGGTATGTTCTTCTGACCGCAGTCTCAAACCATACATAAACTGATTCGCATAATCTGATGCACGATACAACACTTAATACACTGTACTCATACACTGCATTCTGCACTGATTCACTCCTCACAGCATACATACATGTACTCATTCACTGTATTCTGTACTATTCACTGCTCACGGCACTCACAGACTGTACTCATACACTATATTCTGTACTGATTCACTGCTCACGGCACACATAGACTGTACTCATACACTGTATTCTGTACTGATTCACTGCTCACTGCATTCTGATGTATTTGCCTTTTATGCTTTTTAGCCTCCTTTCCAGATCCCTCCAGTGGGTGGTGCTCCAGCTAGGCCCTTTATTCCTGCTCGAGGAGGGCGTGGAGACACTGGACATTCCCATGCCAGGGCAAGGCGTGCTCATGTCGGGAGTAGCTCTCGGGCACCCATTCCTGATGATGAGGATGATGAGTCCGAGTCCGAGGCAGAGGCGGGGTCATCTGAGGAGGAGACCGGAGACGGTTCAGACTCGGACTCAGATGATGGTGCCGATGACGATGCTCCTGGACCTTTGTCCAGGAAGAGGGGAGACAGATCCCAGGCTGAGACTACTGATGACGACCCAGACTTTTGCTGCTTTTTCTCTTTTTTTTACTTTTTTTTTTCTTCTTTTTTAGTTGGTAGCCCAGTATTTGTACCGCCGCAGGCGGGTTTTTGTTTTCTTCAAAACTACGTATTTGAAAAGATGATGAAATGAAACAAACTTTTTGTCTAAAAAAGTGTTACATTTGTATATCTCATGCATTGCATCGCATTACATCATATCATATTACATCTCAATGTAAATGAAATTGATCTGTTGTCTGAAAATTGAGCACTTGTAAATGGACTTGTACTGTAATAATCAGATAACCATCCAGCAAATAGCAAAAACAACCAAGCAAACCACTGCTTAACCTGAACACACAGCCCATACTCTGTTGGGGATTAGTCTGCATACAGCCCACAACACAATGGTTCATTCTGCACACACAACAAACCCTGAACAAACACCCAATCTGACAAGACGGACTACGAAGCTGAAACGGTTGAAGTTGAAAACACTCAGATGCCCCAAATTTTCTCTTTTCTTTTGCTTCGCATAAAATATAGAGAATGGCACAGCACTTCGAGCATAAACGATTTTAACTTTTTAAGAAAGGTTCTGCAACCGGGGTATCGAGCCTAAAACTGGACACAACGGGAAAGACTCAAACAAAAGGTGCGACCTAAACATAACGAGACTCGCTCCGAAAAGACTCAAAATACAAGTTGAGAGAAAGCAAAGCAAAAGACACGACTCACGGACGCGTTCACAAGAATGAGAGACCTCAGATCACGAGGAGCCAGTTTCCCAGGGTTTTGTTCCCACCCTTTCTGATTTGTGATTCTCACATCGCTCGGCCCTCAGGCTCGGTTTTTCTCTCAAAACCCTCTCGCTCACTTCTCTCTCCACTTACACCTCTCTATTCTTTATTCTCTCATTTTTCATCCCTCCCCAGGGTGATTGATGGATGAATAGGAAGTTGCGGGTTCGTGCCCAACACCGTTAGCTCACGGCTATTTCTCCCGGTGGATAGAGTGCCCTTCTGGCAAGTATGTTGACGGTGGGGAAAAGACAGAATACCTGACTCAATTGCGCCCCTAGTTCGTTACTTTGACCATTTTTTCCTTTTCTAAAATAGTTTTGACCAAAATGCGAGTCGGATTAACACGCTTGTTTGATTTTTGATTTGAAAATCATGCAAGTCAGGCTGCGAGCACTGAAAATTTTCCCTTTTTGGGTCCAAGAAAATGGTCCGGTTTTGGAGAAATAAAATAGTTTTCGAGAAAATAGTCAACTTCAGTAAAAATTTTCAAAAACTATTTTTTTGCAAACAGTCAATGCTCGACGAGCACGGAACTTACCCTCGAGATGCGCAACCTCGGATCGGAGGCAATGGAAAATTGCCCCTTGCTTAAAGGGGGTACATGGCAATGGAAAGTTGTCCCTGGTTTGGATGGTAACTTGCGGCAACGGAAAGTTGCCCCTTGTCTGGATGGTGCCAGCATGTTGTAAACTGCTTTTATCAATGACGACTGAACTCCGAAGACGATGGTCTGAACCAATATATGGACACAGTCACTGTAAGTGAATGGTGGCTGGACTTCAGGATGAAGTTGCCTACGTATCCCAAACATGGGAATCAAGCCTACGTAGTTCACGGTTGTTATAACCGAATTTCGGATGCAAAGGAAGCAAGGATGATCAAAAACCATTACATGGACTGGGGCTATGAAAGCGTCGGGGGTGGACTTCAAGATGAAGTTGCCTACGTATCCCAAACATGGGAATCAGCCTTACGTAGTTCCGGTTAAGGTACACTCAGGTATTTTAACCTTCACTTTTTTTATAGTGCCCTAGTTACTAGTTCCGTTTGGCTTAACTTTTGCCAAGGCGCCTGTTGCAGGTTTTCGACCTTGCGAGCTTCTTTTTCTTTTCTTTCTCTTCAATTTTTTCATTTTTTCTTTTTTTTTCTTTTTTTATTTGTTCTTTTCTTTGATTTTTTTTTTCATTTTCGTTTTTCTTTTTCTTTTCTTTTCTCTCTTTTTCTTGCTCTAACTTTTGCCTGGGTCGCCCTTCCGGGTTTTCAGCCCAGCGAGCCTCTCAAAGGATAAAAGTGTAGCATAGTCCATGCCAAATGTTTTTGAGATCCTGAAGTCATCTGAACCCAAGAGAATGGCTGTTGTACTGATTTGCAGAAGGATCCATCACGGTCGCTTCACGAGCCTCTACCGGTGAGATCTAATCTTCTTGGTCTGAATTTGGTACCTCTTGTTCGAGGGTTGCTTCAAATCGGGCCTCACAGGCCTTTCATGGCAGTTAACTGTTGAACGCTTTGAATGAATTCTAGGTTTGAAACAGATAGGTTGAATCTCGAGGCTGAGAGCGATCCTTGGCTGCACAATCTCAAGAGCAATTCCACACAAGTCTTCACAGGATCGCGCAAAACATTTTGTTTTTGAAAATTTGTAAGAAAGCGACAAATCGCTCGCGCTGAAGATAGTGTGAACCAGTCTGGATCAAACCAGGATCCTTCTCAGTACTCACGTTGACAGGCATGATTTCATTCATAAAAAGGCTTAGCATGCCTCTCCTTCTCTCAAAATGATCAAAATTTGCAAAACCCGAGGAATTCCTTCCTCTTCGTTTTTATCACCGCAGTGCTCAAAAAGGGGTTTTGAAAAAAACTTAGGTCATTACAATGATGTTCAAGGCACAAGAGAGTAGGTAGAATGTACTGCCGTTCCATTCGCCTCCCCTGGCACAACTAACTCACACTGAAAGCAAGCATGAAAATGAGATAGCCACAGCTGTTTCATTCAGATTTGTTGGTATAACTGGCCCCTCGGCAGAGACAGACTCAAAAACCAAAAACGGGTAATTACAAGACAAAATGGTGTCCGAGGCAACAACCCCGGAATCACCTGGTATTCTATACAAAGAGGACTGACTCGATACAACAAGACAGACCCTTAAGCAAAAAGACTGACTCAAAATAAAGAGACAGACTCAAAACGAAAGACTGACTCGATACCCAAGCCAGAATTTACAAAGCTAGTGTTCACAATGTTCAAAAATGCGTGCCAGACGCCACATCCAAAATATACCAAATGCCGCCGCAGGTGGTTCGCTTCTGATTACATACTCGCAGTATCTGTGTCCTCAAAATCCAATAACTGGGTGGTAACGGACTTGGCCGAGGTGGGCGGGAGGATAACCTCATTATCAATCAAATCCTGCACCTCATGACGGAGGCGGAAGCAATTGTCGGTAGCGTGGCCTGTCTGCTGGTGGTACGCACAGTACTGAGCAGCATCATGTATAGCAGGGAGATTCTTCGGAGAGGCCGAGGCTCCAGGGCTTAAGATGCCCTCTCTCGGCAAGGATTTGAAGTGCCTTGGACAATGGCATGTAAAGAGCGTGAAAGACCCTTCGCCCTCGGGGCAGGTACTTCGAAGTCTGAGCATTCTTGCTAGACGCACTAGCGAACGGGTCGGCAGGTGCCGCCTTGGATTTCTGATCCTTCCCGGTACAGGGTTGGGAATGGGAGGAACCGTTCTGGCATGACGGGGCTTATCCCGGTTTCTGACTGACTTGAACTACCCTCAGGTGGAGTGGGGAAAGCATCCTCCACAGCTTTTGTCACAACTGCAGATATCTGTTGCTTGTTCATCCCCGCGGCTTTCAAAGCCTCGACTGCCCACAGCAGTTGTTCGATAGGATCGGCATCTGCCTTCATTTTGTCTTTACCTCTGGCCTCGGCCTGATCAAGGGTTTGGGTTGACGTTGACATGTCATTGTTATAGTTGGAGGCCATCTCCGGTTGGCTGAGTTCAATCACGATCCGTCCCAACAGCGGGGGCTCCTGGGTACAAAACCTCCAGCATATGGTGCGGTTGGTGG
>JAPPVO010006833.1:0-58172 GCA_030407325.1 Camellia japonica | reverse complement strand
TTGAGCAAAATAGAGGAGTCTGAGTGAGAAATAAAGAGATTTGAGGCATAAGTAGGACAAATTGAGGGAAAGAAAATAGAACAGGAAAATACAAGAGGAAAAGTTGGGCACAAAATTTAAGAGGACAATGATTTAGTAGAAAAAAATAAAATCACGTCTTTCAACATATTTTTTTATTAAAATGTAGTGAAATTATTTATATATATATATATATATATATATGTCTATATGTGCATATAGATATTTTAAAATGTATATTGTTTGTATATTACCCTTTTATTATATTCAGTAGAGATATTATGACTAAAATAAATATAAAATAGAGATATGTGGTAAGTGGTTCTAAGTTGGTTATGATTAAAGTTAGGTGGTTATAAACAAAATGGGGTTGGTTATGAGATATGTGATTAGTGGTTATGAGTGATATTGTTATGAGATGTGGTTTTGAGATATGTGATGTGGTTATGATCAAAGTGGTATGATTATGAGTCAAAGCGTATTGGTTATGAGATATGGTTGCGAGATATGTGATTAGTGGTTATGAGGCAAATAATGTTAGTTATGAGATGTGATTATGAGATATATGATAGTGGTTATGAGATATGTGATGTTAGTTATGATCAAAGTGGTGTGGTTATGAGCCAAAATATGTTGGTTATGAGATATGTGATTAATGATTATGATATATATGATGTTGGTTATGAGCCAAAGGGTGTTGGTTATAAGATATGTAGGTAATGGTTATGAGATATATGATTAGTGATCACGAGATGTGTGATTTTGGTTATGGGCAAAATAATGTAGTTATGAGTCAAAGGGTGTTTAGTTATGAGATATGTGATGTTGATTATAATCAAAGTGGTGTAGTTATAAGCCAAATGTGTTGGTCATGAAATATGTGATTAATGATTATGATATATGTGATATTGGTTATAAGCGAAAGGGTGTTAGTTATGAGTTATGAGATATATGATGATTAGTGATTATAAGATATGTTGATTTTGGTTATGAGCAAAGTGGTATGATTATATGAGTCAAAAGGTATTTGGTTATGAGATATGTGATATTGATTATGATAAAAATGGTGTGTTTATGAGCAAAAATGTATTGGTTATGAGATATGTGAGGTTGGTTATGAGTTAAAGGGTGTTAGTTATGAGATGTGGTTATGAGCTATGTGGAGAGTGGTTATAAGATGTGTGATATCTGGAGTGTGCTAGCATATGATTCGTTCTGCTATTAGTTCTGGTAGTTTGAAGTTAGTTTTGAAGCTAGAATGCTGTGAGGCTGCTCTGAGGCTGCTGCGAGGCTGCTGCTGAGTGCAGGAGCTTTTATCTCTGTATTAGTTTTTAGTTGTATATTAGTTCTTTGGGTTTGTCTTGGTATTAGTTTTGGCTGTATTTTGGGTTTGGGTTGGCAGATTGTGGTTGGCTTCTCACCAGCTCTCCAATTCTTGGTGGTGTGCTAGCATATGATTGGGCGATCTTTCCAGTGCCAACCTAGTTGGGATTGTTTTGTTTCGCTATGATGCTCTTTGCACTCCCCTTCCCCTTCCCCTCCTCTTTATTGATGTAATCCTCTATTTGTGTTCATCAATAAAGTTCCCCTTTTTTTGCTGATCAAAAAAAAAAAAAAAAAGATGTGTGATATTGGTTATGATCAAAGTGATGTGGTTATGAGCCAAGGGTGTTAATTATGAGATGTGGTTATGAGATATTTGATGGTAGCTCATAACTAAGTTATGATCAATTTGATTCTAATTATGAACAAATATGATTTTGGCTCATAACTATAAAAAGTGACATATTTACTAGGTTACTTTTAATGATGTGACTTATACTTGTCTAATTTGATTATAAGCTAGCTTATTTTATACAACCCATCAAAAAGCAATTAAAAAAGGGTTTTTTTTTTTGGGTCCCTGGTATTAAGACTTTATAATATAAAGGACATCTAATATTTTCATAATATCTAAGGTCCCTCAATTTGATCCAGAGAAATTCTAGTCCAGTGAAATTCTAGTCCAGAGAAATTATGGTCCAAAGTGTAACACCCTCAAAATAAACCCATAAATCATACAATATTGACATGCTTAGACAAGAGAATAAGCTCAAATACATTTCATTAGAGTATTTCTTACAAGGGTATTACATGTTAACAACAAAAGCAAATGCCCTACGGGCTTATAGCTTTCCAAGTCAACACTTGGTTACAAAAAGAAGATTACTAACTCGATACAAAATAAGCCCTTGGCTTGATATACATGTAATACAAAATGTAATAAAAAAGATGACCCAGCCACTAAGCCTCTCAAGCTAAGTCCTTGGAGGTGGCATCCTACCTGTACCTGAAAATGATGTCCCATATAGGGTGAGCCAACGCCCAGTAGAGATATGCTAAACATAATATAAGCAATAACTAAAACATTGGCAATGATAAATGTTTAACTCATATGAATCATTCCATAACTATGGCTTAAAATCTGGCCAAACAATTTAAATAAGATCACATCTCATATCAGCAGTATTTCTATTTCAGATGAGATAATAACTCATATTAAACATTTCACACTTCATAACAGATACACATTTAGTGCTGTATCAATCTTAGACAAAATCCGGTTTAGAGGTCCATCCCCCATCTTCCTCTAAACCGTGCTTCCATATTTCACAAATGATATACATTTTGGTGTTGTATCAATAACAAACAAAGACACTTTTATACTTCACAAATGATACACATTTTGGTGCTGTATCAATATCAAACAAAATCAGGTTTAGAAGTTCATCCCCCATCTTCCCCTAAACCGTGGAGTACATCCCTCATCTCCTCCCACACAATACAATGTATATAAGCAATTATCATATACAAGTTCACTCAAACAATACATAATTTTGCTGTATTATATCAATCGCCATATTCGATGGCTTACTCAATTGATTAGTTTTAGTTTGCCTAATCACCATGCATTGTCTACAACAATCAAGACTATCCTCCACCGATAGCCCAAAGCAATTATTTCTAAACAGATAATAAATGCATCAACAGATAATTTATCCACATTTTCAAAAGTGAGCGATTAATAAATCCAACTCCACTATGCCATCTCATATTGAGCCAATTTCATTATTTTCAACTCAATTTCATATTCTCATCAAAAATGTCATTAATTACATAAATGACCCAATTATACCCAAACATGACATTTTTTTCCCCTTTTTCCAATATTGACCCAAAGGTCTAAATATCATCACTAACATCAATAATCCCCTTTTAAGACCCAAAACATACACATTTGAGTCCAAAGGACAAAACCCCTCTTTTTATAAAACACAACTCAAACCCTAACTTCCCAAATGTCAACCATCTATACAAATAGCTCAACACCTATGTTAAAGCATATAAGAATGAGTAGGAATCCCTACCTCAAGAGATGAGACTCAATGGAGATGATGAAGAAATCAAAAATGCTCCAAATCCCAAGATTCACGGATCAAAATGTAACCCTCAACGATCCACACACTTTTTACAAAGGCCCAAGGGTAGAAAATCACTCCTACTAGATCAACCCTAAGAGAGAAGGAAGAAACTAGTGAGAGAAGCTCTCAAAAATGGCTTTTCGGAAAAGTAAGAGAGAAAGTGGAAGTTGAAAAGTGATCTAAAAAGACCCAGCTGATATCTGATATACGCAGACCCGCTCGAGCGGAGAATAGGACGCTCGAGCGTCAAGCACAAAAGCTGGACCCACTTGAGCGTGAAGGGTACCTGCTCGAGCGCCAAGACACAACTGCAAAACACACCAGCTCGAGCACAAAGAGAAAGCCGTTCGAGCGTAGATTGCCCCCTTCCAGAACTTTGAGAGACAATGAACAACCCGCTCAAGCGCCAAGATACCCGCTCGAGCGTGAGAAACACACCTGCAGAAGTTTTGCAGAGGCACGAAATGCTGAGAGTATATAAACCCCGCTCGAGCGCAAGAAGCCCGCTCGAGCAGAAACCAAAAATCAAACTCCGCTCGAGCGCAATGGGACCCACCCGAGTGTACCACCAAAATTCTGGGCAACGAGGAATGGGACTAAAGCTCAACCAACCTGTTCGAAACACGCCCAATACATCCTAAAACTCAAACATGCGGAATTAAAGGATAACAACAAGATATACAACCACCAACTCCACGGAACCTAAGTCCAGAATACAACAATCAAAGGAAGAGAAACCGGGATCGCTATAACCTCCCCCCCTTAAAGAATTTCGTCCCCGAAATTAAGTACAAGTTTTTCAAAAACAAGTTTCCTCATCTCCCAACAACATTACATTTCAAAATATAACAACTTGACCTATTACCGGTCATCTCATCTCTTTTCAAGAGGCAATATACAACATTTTTCACAGCATGCATTATAAATATGCAATCCTTAAAATTCAACAATTTCCAAAACTATATTCCACAATTCTATATCATATTTAATGTTCATGATATATTTCCATTTCCACAATACATTCAACATATGCAATGTTACACTAAACTTCCATTTCAAGGCAAGTTTCAAAATACTTCCATTAACCAAAACATATACAATGTTTTACGACTTAAGACATATATAATGCTCTTAAAGTCTATCAGTATTACAAAATCTCAATACATGATTATACATTAACAAACAAGTCCAGATATTTTTCACGGACCTCCAACTCACGTTTCCAAGTGGCTTCTTCCACTCCGTGATGTTTCCACAAAACTTTACCAAGGAATAGTCTTGCCTCGCAAGACTTGCTCCCGCCTATCCAAGACCCGAACCAGTCTCTCCTCATACGAGGCGTCCTCATCTACCTCTAAGTCGGTCCAATCCAACACGTGCAATGGATTCGGCTTGTACTTCCGAAGCATACTAACATGAAATACATCATGCACTCCGGATAACTGCGGCGGCAAGGCCAAATGATAAGCAACCTCGCCAATCCACTCAAGGATCTCAAAAGGGCCGATAAACCGAGGGGATAACTTCCCACTCTTCCCAAACCTCATCAAACCCCGCCTAGGTGATATTTTCAAAAAAACATGGTCACCCGTCTCAAATGCTAAAGGCCTCCTCCTACGGTCGGTATAACTCTTTTGGCGACTCTAGGCTGTAACAAGCCTCCTACAGATAAGCTCAACTTTCTCCGTCGTTTCCCTCACCAACTCCGGGCCCAACAAATGTGCATCACCCACCTCGGTCCAACAAACCGGAGACCTACACGGTCGGCCATACAAGGCCTCAAACAGTGCCATACCGATACTAGACTGAAAACTGTTGTTGTAGGCAAACTCCACCAAGGGCAAGTGCCTCTCCCATGTCCCACTAAAGTCAAGGACATAACCTCGAAGCATATCCTCAAGGATCTGAATAGTACGCTCAGACTGCTCGTCAGTCTGAGGATGATAAGCCGTGCTAAAGGTCAATCTAGTACCCAAGGCACTCTGCAAACTCTGCCACAACCTAGCAGTAAAACGAGGATCTCTATCAGAGACGATCGACACTGGGACCCCGTGCAACCTCACTATGTCTCGAATATACAAGTTGGCAAGATGATCTACCGAATTTCTCACGCACATAGAAATAAAGTGCGCTGACTTAGTCAATCGGTCTACAACCACCCAAATAGCATCACTACCCCGCTGAGTCCTCGGAAGACCTACAACGAAGTCCATAGTGACATGCTCCCACTTCCACTCGGCAATAGGCAAGGGTTGCAACAAACCCACTGGCCTTTGATGCTCGGCCTTCACTTGTTGACAAGTAAGGCACTTCGACACAAAAACTGCCACATCTCTCTTCATGCCCCTCCACCAAAGCTGGCGCCCCAAATCATGATACATCTTGGTGCCTTCCGGATGCACTGCAAGGCGTAAATGGTGAAACTCTCGGAGTACCTCCTCTCGGCAGGACTTCGGCACAAACAATCGGTCTCGGTATCTCACACTCTAGTCGGGGTACTTAGACAAACCCTTCTCAACCTTCCCACTAGAGATCTTCTCTCGGAGGGACTCTACCTCAAGGTCACGTCTCTGTGCCTCTAACACTCGAGTCACAAGAGTAGGCTGCGTAACAATAGAAAACAGGGCCGCTGCCTCAACGGATTCGCCCAGAAGCAAATCAAACTCCCCAAGTGCACCCAACATCTCCCACTCCCGGATGGCTATACAAGCTACGTCACTAATGGATTTCCTACTAAGGGCATCGACCACAACATTGGCCTTTCTCAGGTGATAGTACAACTCGAAGTCGTAGTTCTCAATGAACTCCATCTACCTTCTCTGCCTCAAATTTAAGTCTCTCTGTGTAAACAGATACTTCAAACTCTTATGGTCTGAGAACACCTCGAACCTTTCACCATAAAGGTAGTGCCTTCAAATCTTTAGGGCAAAGATCACTGCTGCTAACTCTAGGTCGTGTGTAGGGTAATTCTTCTCATGTATTTTCAACTAACGTCCTCTTGCTTCAACACACAACCCAAACCCTCTCGTGAGGCATCACAATAAACCGCATAACCCAAACCTCTCTCCGGAATAATCAAAATCGAAGCGGTGGTCAATCTAACCTTCAACTCTTGGAACGACTTTTCGCAAGTCTCATTCCATACAAATTTGACCCCTTTCCGTGTCAATCTAGTCAGTGGCGAAGCTAGTCTGAAGAAATCTTTCACAAACCGGCGGTAATACCCAGCTAATCCCAGAAAACTACGAATCTCAAAAACACTGTAGACTGTGCCCAATTTTGCACTGCCTCTATCTTGGATGTATCAACAGACACTCCTTCCCCGGTAACCACATGGCCTAAGAACTTGACTTCTCCTAGCCAAAACTCACATTTTCCAAACTTGGCATACAGCCTATGGGCTCTAAGCAACTCAAGCACCACTCTCAAGTGTTCCTCGTGCTCCTCCTCCGACGGTGAATAAATCAGGATGTCGTCCACGAAAATGACCACAAAACGATCCAAGAATTCCCGGAATATTTGGTTCATCAAGTCCATAAAGACTGCTGGTGCATTGGTGAGCCCAAATGGCATCACCAGGAACTCATAATGGCCATACCGCGTACGGAATGCCGTCTTAGGAATATCCTCCTCCCTGACCCTGAACTGATGGTAACCCGATCTCAAGTCTATCTTAGAGAAACAACGGGAACCCTTCAACTGGTCAAACAAATCATCTATACGAGGCATAGGGTACTTATTCTTGACCGTAGCCCGATTCAACTTCCGATAATCGATACAAAGTCTCAAGGCACCATCTTTCTTTTTAGCAAAGAGGCCGGTGCTCCCCACGGTGAAACACTAGGGCGAATAAAACCTTATCTAGCAACTCCTGGAGTAGAATCTTCAACTCACTCAACTCGGCTGGGGCAAAACGGTAAGGTGCTATAGAAATCGGCGCCGTGCCGGGCACTAAATCAATAGAGAACTCAATCTCTCGGTGAGGTGGCAAACTGACAAGATCCTCGGGAAAAACATCCGAATACTCGCAAACCACTCTCAGCAACTCAACCCCGGTCTCATCACACTCACTACTCATAAGGCTAGCGAGAAGACCACTAAGCTCACTCCGTCCTCGCGGATCATACAACGGTGGCAACACACTACCAACCCAATCCCCCAGAAAATGGAAACAATCCCCGCTCAAGGTACATACTGTGACCCTCTGGCGGTAACAATTGATAACAGCTCGGTATAACGATAGCCAGTCCATACCTAAAATAACATCAAAACCCGACATAGGCATAACTACAAAAGGAAATGGAAGTCGGCGAGCTGCTACCTCTCTATCACAACCTTTACACCCTTGTTTCAAAATCAACTCACCTCTAACAGATGATACAACACAAATAGGAGAAGCTAACTGTGCCAACTCCAAACCCAAAACAGATGCAAATGCAGTAGATATAAAAGAATGGGATGCACCCGTATCAATCAACACATTTGCAACCGAGTTACAAAACAAATAGGTACCTCTCACGACAGATGGAGCTGGTACTAGGTCCTGCGCAGTAACAACATACATAGGCCCTGTAGGCCCCTGATCAACCTACTCACCTCTAGGAGCAAAAGATTGTTGCACAGACTGGGATGATGAAGCCCCCTGATTGGCCTTCGAGGCCTAAACTGACTGAGCTGGCTGAGAACTTTGCCTCTGCCCAGATGCACCAGATGTGCCACTCAACTGCAGGCAAAACCTCTTCAGGTGCCCTGTCCGACCACACTGGTAGCAAGAAAGTGCCTGACCTCTGCCCTAACTCTGGCTCTAAGGTCGAGCCGAAGATGAAGCTGCTCTCTGCCCTCCGCCCTTCTGCGGGCAAGCTGGAGACTTGTGGCCCAGCTGACCACACTTGTAACAAGTCACGTCTCCCTGACTGCCTCTCTCAGAGCCAGCACTCGGCACTGGAAAGGTCGATCTAGCAAAACTCCCTGAGACTGCTAAGGGTTAGAACCCCTCTGTCTCCTGCCATCACCCTGGCCATCCTGACTCCTCTTGGAGCCTTTCTGTCCTTCCTCTTCCTCCTGCGTCATGATCTCCATATGGGCTGCAGCATCAACCAGACGTCCATAGTCTCGAGTCATAGACCCCCCCAACTCTCATCTTGAGGCCACGCCTCAACTTCTTCTCAAACTCCAGACAACGGCATTCCTCAGACGCCACCAGCTCAGGTGCGAACCTGGATAGACTGGTAAATGCGGCCTCAAACTCGGCCACTGATAAATTCAGCTGCTTGAGCTGACAAAACTGGTCCCTCAGCTTCTCTCTGGCAGATGGAGACAAGAACTTCTCCTGCAAAGCATCTACAAAAGCCTCCCATGTGCCACTAACACAACCCCTCATGAACTTCCACCACTGACCCGCATCTCCCTTAAGCTGGAAAGATACCAAGGTCACTTTCAATGCTCCGTCTTCGATGCCTAGCATCTCAAATGTCTTTGTCATCTATTCCAACCACTCATCCGCCTTAAATGGCTCATTCGGATCCCCAACAAACTCATCCGGATTAGACCGGAAGAACTCCCTCTTCAGAAAGGAAGGCCCTGCATCAACAACCTGGGCCTGAACTTGGGCCTGAGCTGGATTCTCAGCTTTGAGAATGCCCATGGATTCCCTCAAAGCATCGGCTATCCCACAGGCTAAAGTGCCCGTAGCCTGTTGACCTACTGGCTCGGCCACATTGGCCTGGCCAACCCCCTCCTGCTGCGCCGGAATCTCCTCCGGTATAGGCATCTCCTACCTACCACGCCTACAGCGCCTACCACCTCGTCCTCGCCCTGACATCCTAATAAAGGTAACGAAGACCTTAGCACACTCACAGATGTATCGAAGCTATAACACTCGCGTCCTAATGCAGGGACAACTGTAATTCACTCCACGTAAGCACATTAACACATAAGCACTTACGAATTTCATTTCCGGATAATGATAGTCCTGAGGCGTTGCTAGAGTTCCGGTTAGAAACAGCGTTGATCAAGTGCTTTTCCAACAAGACTCACAGAAACCCAAGGATCCAATCAATATCCTAGAAACTAAATTTCATACCCAAATATTCACGTAAACATGTTATCACATAAGCACATGACATTACATCTAAGTCTCTAACAAGCGAGACAAACCCATTGTGATACTAATCACTTCCCACGTACCCAAAGTATTCAAACCCAGTACGCTCTAATACCAAGTTGTAACGCACTCAAAATAAACCCATAAATCATACAATATTGACATGCTTAGACAAGAGAATAAGCTCAAATACATTTCATCAGAGTATTTCTTACAAGGGTATTACATGTTAACAACAAAAACAAATGCCCTATGGGCTTACAGCTTTCCAAGTCAACACTTGGTTACAAAAAGAAGATTACTAACTCTATACAAAATAAGCCCTTGGCTTAATATACATGTAATACAAAATGTAATAAAAAAGATGACCCAGCCACTAAGCCTCTCAAGCTATGTCCTTGGAGGTGGCATGCTACCTGTACCTGAAAATGATGTCCCATATAGGGTGAGCCAACGCCCAGTAGAGATATGCTAAACATAATATAAGTAATAACTAAAACATTGGCCAATGATAAATGTTTAACTCATATGAATCATTTCATAACTATGGCTCAGAATCTGGCCAAACAATTTAAATAAGATCACATCTCATATCAGCAGTACTTCTATTTCATATGAGATAATAACTCATATTAAACATTTCACACTTCATAACAGATACACATTTTAGTGCTGTATCAATCTCAGACAAAATCCGGTTTAGAGGTCCATCCCCCATCTTCCCCTAAACCGTGCTTCCATATTTCACAAATGATACATATTTTGGTGCTATATCAATAACAAATAAAGACACTTCTATACTTCACAAATGATACACATTTTGGTGCTGTATCAATATCAAACAAAATCCGATTTGGAGATCCATCCCCCATCTTCCCCTAAACCGTGGAGTACATCCCCCATCTCCTCCCACACAATACAATGTATATAAGCAATTATCATATACAAGTTCACTCAAACAATACACAATTTTGCTATATTATATCAACTGCCATATTCGATGGCTTACTCAATTGATTAGTTTTAGTTTGCCTAATCACCATGCATTGTCTACAACAATCAAGACTATCCTCCACCGATAGCCCAAAGTAATTATTTCTAAACAGATAATAAATGCATCAATAGATAATTTATCAACATTTTCAAAAGTGAGCGATTAATAAATCCAACTCCACTATCCCATCTCATATTGAGCCAATTTCATTATTTTCAACTCAATTTCATATTCTCATAAAAAATGTCATTAATTACATAAATGACCCAATTATACTCAAACATGGCATTTTCCCCCCCTTTTTCTAATATTGACCCAAAGGTCTAAATATCATCACTAACATCAATAATCCCCTTTTAAGACCCAAAACATACACATTTGAGTCCAAAGGACAAAACTCCTCTTTTTATAAAACATAACTCAAACCCTAACTTCCCAAATGTCAACCATCTATACAAATAGCTCAACACCTATGTTAAAGCATATAAGAATGAGTAGGAATCCCTACCTCAAGAGATGAGACTCAATGGAGGTGATGAAGAAATCGAAAATGCTCCAAATCCCAAGATTCTCGGATCAAAATGTAACCCTCAACGATTCACACACTTTTTACAAAGGCCCAAGGGTAGAAAATCACTCCTACTAGATCAACCCTAAGAGAGAAGGGAGAAGCTAGTGAGAGAAGCTCTCAAAAATGGCTTTTCGGAAAAGTAAGAAAGAAAGTGGAAGTTGAAAAGTGATCTAAAAAGACCCAGCTGATATCTGATATACGCAAGACCCGCTCGAGCGTGAAGGGTACCCGCTCGAGCACCAAGACACAACTGCAAAACACACCCGCTCGAGCGCAAAGAGAAAGCTGTTCGAGCGTAGATTGCCCCCTTCTAGAACTTTGAGAGACAATGAACAACCGGCTCGAGCGCCAAGATACCCGATCGAGCGTGAAAAACACACCTGCAGAAGTTTTGCGGAGGCACGAAATGCTAAGAGTATGTAAACCCCGCTCAAGCGCAAGAAGACCCGCTCGAGCGGACAACCAAAAATCAAACTCCGCTCGAGTGCAATGGGACTCGCTCGAGCGTACCACCAAAATTCTGGGCAACAAGGAATGGGACTAAAGCTCAACCAACCTGTTCGATACACGCCCAATACATCCTACAACTCAAACATGCGGAATTAAAGGATAACAACAAGATATACAACCACCAACTCCACGGAACCTAAGTCCGCAATACAACAATCAAAGGAAGAGAAACCGGGATCGCTATACAAAGAAATTCTCTGAGTTGAAAATGTTGAGAATAGATTGATGACAATTCTGGGAAGGAAAGGATCATGAAGGGCAAAGCTTGCGATTTAACATCAGGGGATAAATGACAAACTCTATGCTGAAAAAACTTAATACTAGGGACCAATCCAGAGAAATTTTCAATCCAAATTAGAGAATTTCTCTGGACCAGCCCAGAGAAATTTCAGTTCAAAGCAGAAACACATAACAAACAAACATACATAGAAAACAAGCATTCAACAACAGTGAATTGATGAATTATTGTAAAACAGAGTAAAAATAATAGAGACATGTATATCTATACCATGATTCCATAAGCAAGACCTTGAATTCCAACACTGCCAATGGAAGCTCCCGCAAGTTCTAAAGCACTAAGATGACCAGTAAACAGCTGAGTAACAAAACTGAGCATGTAATTGAAAATCGACACAATGATGGATGAGCCCGAAAGCAGCCATAGCAGCCTCGATTCCCAACACACGAGCCGTAGGTACCACCGGATCGCCACTGGTTTATAGCGATCCTGGTTCTTCCTTCTTTGATTGTTGTATCTGGACTTAGGTTTCGTGGTGTTGGTTGTTGTATATGTCTTGTTGTCATCCTTTAATTCCATATATTTGAGTTTTAGGATGTATTGGGCGTGTTTCGAACAGGTTGGTTGAGCTTTAGTCGCATTCCTTGTTGCCCAGATTTTTGGTGGTCCCGCTCGAGTGGGTCCCTTTGCGCTCGAGCGGAGTTTACACACTTTCAGCATTTTGTGCCTCTACAAAACTTCTGCAGGTGCGTTTTTCACGCTCGATCGGATTTCCTTACGCTCGAGTGGGTCGTGCTCGAGCGGGCCTTTTGGCGCTCGAGCGGGTGTTCAATGTCTGTAAAAATACTGGAAGAGGGTAATCTACGCTCGAGTGGGTGTTTTTTGATTTTGTCTCTTGGCGCTCAAGCGGGTCTTTTTGCGCTCGAGCGGGTCCAGTTTTTTGTGTTTGACGCTCGAGCGTTATATTCTCCGCTCGAGCGGGATAGTCGTATATCAGATGGCAGCTGGGTGATTTTGAATCACTTTTCACGTTTCCTTTCTCTATCTTACTTTTCTAAACCCACTTTTGAGAGCTCCTCTCTCTAGAATATACCTTCTCTCTAGGGATTGCTCTAGCTTGAGTGATCTACTCCCTAAGTGTCTTTGCAAAGAGTGTAGAGCTTGGTGTGGGCTTCCTATCAATCCGAAAATTTCTTTATTTGGAGCACTTCGGGATTTCTTCATCATTTCCTTTGGATTTCATCTCTTGAGGTAGGGATTCCTACTCATCTTTATGAGCTTTAACCTAAATGTTGAGCTTTTTGTATAAATGGTTTGATTTGGGAAGTTAGGGTTTGTAATGTGTTATATTGGAAAGAGGGGTTTTGTTCTTTGATTCAAACATATGTGTTTTGGGTCAAAAAAAGGGAGGTTATTGATGTTGTTGATAATATTTGGACCTTTGGGTCAATATTGAGAAAAGGTAAAAAATGCCATGTTTGGGTATATTTAGGTCATTAGTGTAATTAATGACATTTATTATGGACATATGAAATTGAGTTGGAAATAATGTAATTGGTTCATTATGAGATAGAATGGTGGAGTTGAAATTATTAATCACTCGCCTTGGAAAAATGTTGATGATTTATCTGTTGATGTAATTATATTCTGTTTAGAAATAATTGCTTTGAGCTATCGGTGGAGAATAGTCTTGATTGTTGTAGACACTGTATGATGATTAGGTGAATTAAAATTAATCGATTATGTCATCGAATATGACGGTTGGAATAATACATTAAATTTATGTATTGATTGATTATGTATATGATATGTGTTTATATACATTGTGTTGTGTGGGAAGAGATAGGGGATGTACTCCACGGTTTAGGGGAAGATAGGGGATGGACTCCTAAACCGGATATTGTTCGGGAGGAGATAGGAGATGTACTCCACTGATACAGCAAATATGTGTATCTATTGAAGCATTGATGTAGCGAATATGTGTATCTATCGTGAAGTATGGAAGTGTTTTGTGTAATGTTGATACAGCAAATATGTGTATCTATTGTGATGTTTGGAAGTATTGTTGATATGAGATGTAATCTCACTTAAATAGTTTGGCCAGGTTCTGAGCCACAGTTATGAATTGAGAATTGGATAAGAAATAGAAAATGAAATGAAACATGGACACATATGTCATATAATTGAAATGGGTTATGAATTGATTTGTGTGAGATAAACATTTATCAAATGCTAATGTTTTAGTTATTGTTCATATTATGCTTAGCATATCTCTACTGGGCGTTGGCTCACCCTATATGGGACATCATTTTCAGGTTCGGGTATTATGCCGCCTTCGAGATCTTAGCTTGGATGGCTATGGGAGTTGAAGACTCTTTTGTTTATTTTTGTTGTATTACATATATATCAAGCCAAGGGCTTATTTTGTGTAGAGTTAGTACTCTCCTTTTGTAACCAAGTGTTGACTTGGAAAGTTGTAAGCCTATAGGGCATTTACTTTTATTGTCAACATGTAATACCTTTTGTAATGAATACTCTGATGAATTAAATTATGCTTTATTCTCTTATGTCTAAGCATGTTAAGATTGTATGGTTTATGGGTTTATTTTGAGGGCATTACAACTTGGTATCAGAGCGTACCGTGTTTGAATACTTCGGGTACGCGGGAAGTGGTTAGTACCACAATGGGTTTGTCTCGCTTGATAGAGACTTAGAGGTAGTGTTATATGCTTATGTGATAACATGTTTACGTGACTATTTGAGTATGGGATTTAGTTTCTAGGAAGTTGATTGGATCCTTGGGTTTCTGTGAGTCTTTTTGGAAAAGCACTTGATCAATGTTGTTTCTAACCGGAACTCTAGTAACGCCTCGGGACTATCATTATCTAGAAATGAAATTCGTAGGTGCTTATGTGAATAAGTGCTTACGTGGAATGAATTACAGTTGTCCATCCATTAGGACGCGAGTGTTTTAGCTTCGGCACATTTATGAATGTGCTAATGTTCTCCGTTACCTTTATTAGGATGTCAGGACGAGGACGAGGTAGGCGTGGTAGGCAGGAGATGCCTATACCGGATGATATTCCAGCGCAGCAGGAGGGTGTTGGTCAGGCCAATATGGCCGAGCCAATGGGTCAGCAGGCCATGGGTGCCTTAGCCCGCGAGATAGCATGAGCTATAAAGGAATCCATAGGCATTCTCAGAGCCGAGAATCCAGTTCAGGCCCAGGTTATTGATGCAGGGCCTTCCTTTCTGAAGAGGGAGTTCTTCCGGTTTAATCCAGATGAGTTTGTTGGGGATCCAAAGCAGCCACTTAAGGCTGATGAGTGGCTAGAGCAGGTGACGAAGACATTTGAGATGCTTGGCGTCGAAGACGGGGCATTGAAGGTGACCTTGGCATCTTTCTAGCTTAAGGGAGATACGGGCCAGTGGTGGAAATTCATGAGAGGTCGTGTTAGTGGTACATGGGAGGCTTTTGTAGGTGCTTTCCAGGAGAAGTTCTTATCTCCAGCTGTCAGGGAGAAGCTGAGGGACCAATTTTGTCATCTCAAGCAGCTGAGTTTATCAGTGGCCGAGTTTGAGGCCGCATTTACTAGTTTGTCCAGGTTTGCACCTGAGCTTGTGGCGTCTGAAGAACGCCGTTGCCTGGAATTCGAGAAGAAGCTGAGGCATGGCCTCAAGATGAGAGTTGGGGGTTCTATGACCCAGGACTATGGGTGTCTTGTAGATGCTGCGGCCCATATGGAGATTATGATGTAGGAGGAGGAGGAGAGGCAGAGAGGCTCCAAGAGGAGTCAGGATGCTCAGGAGGACGGTAGGAGGTAGAGGGGTTCTAACCCTCAGTAGTCTCAGGGTGCATTTGCTAGATCGACCTTCCCAGTGCCGAGTGCAGGCTCTGGGAGAGGCAGTCAGGGAGACGTGACTTGTTACAAGTGTGGTCAGCTGGGCCACAAGTCTCCAGCTTGCCCGCAGTGGGGAGGAGATCAGAGAACAGCTTCATCTTCGGCTCGACCTCAGAGCCAGAGTCAGGGCAGAGGTCAGCCACTGTCTTGTTATCAGTATGGTCAGGCGGGGCACCTGAAGAGGTTTTGCCCGCAGTTGAGTGGCACATCTGGTGCATCTGGGTCGAGGCAGAGTTTTCAGCCGACTCAGTCAGTTCAAGACTCGAGGGCCAATCAGGGGGCTTTATCGTCCCAGTCTGTGCAGCAGTCTTTTGCTCCAAGAGGTGAGCAGGTTGATCAGGGGCCTACAGGGTGCGTGTATGCTGTTACCGCGTAGGATCTAGTACCGGCTCCATCTGTTGTGGGAGGTACCTTTTTGTTTTGCAACTCGGTTGCCAATGTGTTGATTAATACGGGTGCATCTCATTCTTTTATATCTGCTGCATTTGCATCTGTTTTGGGGCTGGAGTTGGCACAGTTAGCATCTCCTATTTGTGTAGTATCACCTGTTGGGGGTGAGTTGATTTTGAAACAAGGGTGTAGAGGGTGCGATATAGAGGTCGCCGACCGCTGGCTTCCATTTTCATTTGTAGTTATGACTATGTCGGGTTTTGATGTGATTTTGTTTATGGACTGGCTATCATCATACCGGGATGTTATTGATTGTTACCGCCAGAGGGTCACAGTATGTACCTTGAGCGGGGATTGTTTTCATTTCTTGGGGGTCGGGTTAGTAATGTGTTGCCACCGGTGTATGATCCGCGAGAGCGGAGTGAGCTTAGTGGTCTTCTCGCTAGCCTTATGAGTAGTGAGTGTGATGAGACCGGGGTTAAGTTGCCGAGAGTGGTTTGTGAGTACTCGGACATCTTTCCCAAGGATCTTGTTAGTTTGCCACCTCATCGAGAGATAGAGTTCTCCATTGATTAGTGCCTGGCACAGCGCCGATTTCTATGGCACCTTATTGTTTCGACCCAGCCGAGTTGAGTGAGTTGAAGATTCAACTCCAGGAGTTGCTGGATAAAGGCTTCATTCGCCCTAGTGTTTCGCCGTAGGGAGCACCGGCCCTCTTTGCTAAGAAGAAAGATGGTGCTTTTAGACTTTGCATCGATTACCGAAAATTGAATCGGGCTACGATTAAAAACAAATACCTTATACCCCGTATAGATGATCTGTTTGACCAGTTGAAGGGTTCCCGTTGTTTCTCTAAGATAGACTTGAGATCGGGTTACCACCAATTGAGGGTCAGGGAGGAGGATATTCTGAAGATGGCATTCCGTATGTGGTATGGCCACTATGAGTTTCTAGTGATGCCTTTTGGGCTCACCAATGCACCGGCAGTGTTTATGGACTTGATGAACCGGATATTCCGGGAATTCTTAGATTGTTTCGTAGTCGTTTTCGTAGACGGCATTCTGATTTATTCACCTTCAGAGGAGGAGCACGAGGAACACTTGAGAGTGGTGCTTGAGTTGCTTAGAGCCCATAGGCTGTATGCCAAGTTTGGGAAGTGTGAGTTCTGGCTAGGAGAGGTCAAGTTCTTAGGCCATGTGGTTTCCAGGGAAGGGGTGTCTGTTGATACATCCAAGATTAAGGCAGTGCAGGATTGGGCACAACCTAAGAGTGTTTTTGAGATCCGCAGTTTTCTGGGATTAGCTGGGTATTACCGTCGGTTTGTGAAGGACTTCCCCAGGCTAGCTTCACCGTTGACTAGATTGACGCGGAAAGGGGTCAATTTGTATGGAGTGAGACTTGTGAAAAGTCGTTCCAAGAGTTGAAGGTTTATTGACCACCGCTCCGGTTTTGATTATTCCAGAGAGAGGTTGGGTTATGCGGTTTATTGTGATGCCTCACGAGAGGGTTTGAGTTGTGTGTTGATGCAAGATGGGAAAGTGGTAGCCTATGGCTCACGTCAGTTGAAAATACACGAGAGAAATTACCCTACACATGACTTAGAATTAGCAGCAGTGATCTTCGCCTTGAAGATTTGGAGGCACTACCTTTATTGAGAGATTCGAGGTATTCTCGGATCATCATAAGAGTTTGAAGAAGCTGTTTACACAGAGAGACTTGAATTTAAGGCAGAGGAGGTGGATGGAACGATTTTGAGTTGCACTATCACCCGAGTAAGGCCAATGTTGTAGCCAATGCCCTTAGTAGGAAATCCATTAGTGACGTAGCTTGTATAGCCATCTGGGAATAGGAGATGTTGGGTGCACTTGGCGAGTTTGATTTGTTTCTGGGCGAATCAGTTGAGGCTGCGGCCTTGTTTTCTGTTATTGCGCAGCCTACACTTGTGACTCGAGTGTTAGAGGCACAGGGAGGTGACCTTGAGATAGAATCCCTCAGAGAGAAGATCTCCAGTTGGAAGGTTGAGAAGGGTTTGTCTATGTATCCCGACCTGAGTGTGAGATACTGAGACCGTTTGTTAGTGCCAGAGTCTTGCCGAGAGGAGGTACTCTGAGAGTTTCACCATTCACGCCTTGCAGTGCATCCGGGAGGCACCAAGATGTATCGTGATTTGGGTCTCCAGTTTTGGTGGCAGGGTATGAAGAGAGATCTAGCAGTTTTCGTATCAAAGTGCCTTACTTGTCAGCAAGTGAAGGCTGAGCGTCAGAGGCCAGCAGGTTTGTTACAACCCTTGCCTATAGCCGAGTGGAAGTGGGAGCATGTCATTATGGATTTCGTTGTAGGTCTTCCGAGGACTCAGCGGGGTAGTGATGCTATTTGGTTGGTTGTAGACCGGTTGACTAAGTTGGTGCACTTTATCCCTATATGCGTAAGAGATTCGATAGATCATCTTGCTGACTTGTATATTTGGGACATAGTGAGGTTGCACAGAGTCCCAGTATTGATCATCTTTGATAGAGATCCTCGTTTTACTAGTAGGTTGTGGCAGAGTTTGCAGAGTGCCTTGGGCACTAGGTTGACCTTTAGCACGGCTTATCATCCTCAGACTGATGGGTAGTCCGAGCGTACTATTTATATCCTTGAGGATATGCTTCGAGGTTATGTCCTTGACTTTAGTGGGTCGTGGGAGAGGCACTTGCCCTTGGTGGAGTTTGCCTACAACAACAGTTTTCAGTCGAGTATCGGTATGGCACCGTTTGAGGCCTTGTATGGCCAACCTTGTAGGTCTCCAGTTTGTTGGGCTGAGGTGGGTGATGCCCCTTTGTTGGGCCCGGAGTTGGTGAGGGAAACGACGGAGAAAGTTGAACTTATCCGTAGGAGGGTTGTTACAGCCCAGAGTCGCCAAAAGAGTTATGTCGACCGTAGGAGGAGGCCTTTAGCATTTGAGACGGGTGATCATGTCTTCTTGAAAATATCACCTAGGCGGGGTTTGATGAGATTTGGTAAGAGTAGGAAGTTGTCCCCTCTGTTTATTGGCCCTTTTGAGATCCTTGAGAGGATTTGAGAGGTTGCTTATCGCTTGGCTTTGTCGCCGCAGTTGTCCAGAGTGCATGACGTGTTTTATGTTAGTATGCTTCGGAAGTACGAGCCGGATCTGTCCCATGTGCTAGATTGGACCGATTTGGAGGTTGACGAGGATATCTCATATGAGGAGAGACCAGTTCGGGTCTTGGATAGGCGGGATCAAGTCTTGCGAGGCAAGACCATTCCCTTGGTGAAAATTTTTTGGAAACATCACGGAGCGGAAGAAGCCACTTGGGAACGTGAGTTGGATGTCTATGAAAAGTATCCAGACTTGTTTGTTAATGTTTAACCATGTAATGGGAATTTTGTAATATTGATAAACTTTAAGAGCATGGAATATGTCTTAAGTTGTAAAACGTTGTAAATGTTTTGGTTTATGGAAATATATTTTGGAACTTGCCTTAAAATGGAAGTTAATTTTAACATTGTATATGTTAATGATGTTTTAGAAATGCAAATGTATTATTGGCATTGAATATGTTTTGAGATACATGTTGAGAATGCATGTTGGAGACTTTATGGAAGTTTGCCTCTTGAATAGAGATGGAATGACCGGTAATGGGTCAAGTTGTTGAATTTTTCATTGTAATAATGTTGGTAATCGAGAAATCTTGTTTTTGAAAAACTTGTACTTAATTTCGAGGACGAAATTCCTTAAGGGGGGGAGGTTATAGCGATCCTGGTTCTTCCTTCTTTGATTGTTGTATCCGGACTTAGGTTCCGTAGAGTTGGTTGTTGTATATGTCTTGTTGTCATCCTTTAATTCCATATATTTGAGTTTTAGGATGTATTGGGCGTGTTTCGAACATGTTGGTTGAGCTTTAGTCCCATTCCTTGTTGCCCAGATTTTTGGTGGTCCGCTCGAGCGGGTCCCTTTGCGCTCGAGCGGAGTTTACACACTTTCAGCATTTTATGCCTCTGCAAAACTTCTGCAGGTGCGTTTTTCACGCTCGAGCAGATTTCCTTACGCTCGAGCGGGTCGCGCTCGAGCGGGCCTCTTGGCGCTCGAGCGGGTCGCGCTCGAGCGGGCCTCTTGGCGCTCGAGCGGGTGTTCAATGTCTGTAAAAATACTGGAAGAGGGTAATCTACTCTCGAGCGGGTGTTTTTTGATTTTGTGTCTTGGCTCTCAAGCGGGTCTTTTTGCGCTTGAGCGGGTCCAGTTTTTTGTGTTTAACGCTCGAGCGTTCTATTCTCCGCTCGAGCAGGATAGTCATATATCAAATGGCAGCTGGGTGATTTTGAATCACTTTTCACGTTTCCTTTCTCTCTTTTACCTTTCTAAACCATCTTTTGAGAGCTCCTCTCTCTAGAATATACCTTCTCTCTAGGGATTGCTCTAGCTTGAGTGATCTACTCCCTAAGTGTCTTTGCAAAAAGTGTAGAGCTTGGTGTGGGCTTCCTATCAATCCGAAAATTTCTTGATTTGGAGCACTTCGGGATTTCTTCATCATCTCCTTTGGGTTTCATCTCTTGAGGTAGGGATTCCTACTCATCTTTATGAGCTTTAACCTAAATGTTGAGCTTTTTGTATAAATGGTTTGATTTGGGAAGTTAGGGTTTGTAATGTGTTATATTGGAAAGAGGGGTTTTGTTCTTTGATTCAAACATATGTGTTTTGGGTCTAAAAAGGAAATTATTGATGTTGTTGATAATATTTGGACCTTTTGGGTCAATATTGAGAAAAGGGAAAAAATGCCATGTTTGGGTATATTTAGGTCATTAGTGTAATTAATGACATTTATTATGGAAATATGAAATTGAGTTGGAAATAATGTAATTGGCTCATTATGAGATAGAATTGTGGAGTTGGAATTATTAATCACTCGCCTTGGAAAAATGTTGATGATTTATCTGTTGATGTAATTATATTCTGTTTAGAAATAATTGCTTTGGGCTATCGGTGGAGAATAGTCTTGATTGTTGTAGACACTGTATGATGATTAGGTGAATTAAAATTAATCGATTATGTCATCGAATATGACGGTTGGAATAATACATTAAATTTATGTATTGATTGATTATGTATATGATATGTGTTTATATACATTGTGTTGTGTGGGAAGAGATAGGGGATGTACTCCACGGTTTAGGGGAAGATAGGGGATGGACTCCTAAACCGGATATTGTTCGGGGAGGATATAGGAGATGTACTCCACTGATACAGCAAATATGTGTATCTATTGAAGCATTGATGTAGCGAATATGTGTATCTATCGTGAAGTATGGAAGTGTTTTGTGTAATGTTGATACAGCAAATATGTGTATCTATTGTGATGTTTGGAAGTATTGTTGATATGAGATGTAATCTCACTTAAATAGTTTGGCCAGGTTCTGAGCCACAGTTATGAATTGAGAATTGGATAAGAAATAGAAAATGAAATGAAACATGGACACATATGTCATATAATTGAAATGGGTTATGAATTGATTTGTGTGAGATAAACATTTATCAAATGCTAATGTTTTAGTTATTGTTCATATTATGCTTAGCATATCTCTACTGGGCGTTGGCTCACCCTATATGGGACATCATTTTCAGGTTCGGGTATTATGCCGCCTTCGAGATCTTAGCTTGGATGGCTATGGGAGTTGAAGACTCTTTTGTTTATTTTTGTTGTATTACATATATATCAAGCCAAGGGCTTATTTTGTGTAGAGTTAGTACTCTCCTTTTGTAACCAAGTGTTGACTTGGAAAGTTGTAAGCCTATAGGGCATTTACTTTTATTGTCAACATGTAATACCTTTTGTAATGAATACTCTGATGAATTAAATTATGCTTTATTCTCTTATGTCTAAGCATGTTAAGATTGTATGGTTTATGGGTTTATTTTGAGGGCATTACAACTTGGTATCAGAGCGTACCGTGTTTGAATACTTCGGGTACGCGGGAAGTGGTTAGTACCACAATGGGTTTGTCTCGCTTGATAGAGACTTAGAGGTAGTGTTATATGCTTATGTGATAACATGTTTACGTGACTATTTGAGTATGGGATTTAGTTTCTAGGAAGTTGATTGGATCCTTGGGTTTCTGTGAGTCTTTTTGGAAAAGCACTTGATCAATGTTGTTTCTAACCGAACTCTAGTAACGCCTCGGGACTATCATTATCTAGAAATGAAATTCGTAGGTGCTTATGTGAATAAGTGCTTACGTGGAATGAATTACAGTTGTCCATCCATTAGGACGCGAGTGTTTTAGCTTCGGCACATTTATGAATGTGCTAATGTTCTCCGTTACCTTTATTAGGATGTCAGGACGAGGACGAGGTAGGCGTGGTAGGCAGGAGATGCCTATACCGGATGATATTCCAGCGCAGCAGGAGGGTGTTGGTCAGGCCAATATGGCCGAGCCAATGGGTCAGCAGCAGCAGGCCATGGGTGCCTTAGCCCGCGAGATAGCATGAGCTATAAAGGAATCCATAGGCATTCTCAGAGCCGAGAATCCAGTTCAGGCCCAGGTTATTGATGCAGGGCCTTCCTTTCTGAAGAGGGAGTTCTTCCGGTTTAATCCAGATGAGTTTGTTGGGGATCCAAAGCAGCCACTTAAGGCTGATGAGTGGCTAGAGCAGGTGACGAAGACATTTGAGATGCTTGGCGTCGAAGACGGGGCATTGAAGGTGACCTTGGCATCTTTCTAGCTTAAGGGAGATACGGGCCAGTGGTGGAAATTCATGAGAGGTCGTGTTAGTGGTACATGGGAGGCTTTTGTAGGTGCTTTCCAGGAGAAGTTCTTATCTCCAGCTGTCAGGGAGAAGCTGAGGGACCAATTTTGTCATCTCAAGCAGCTGAGTTTATCAGTGGCCGAGTTTGAGGCCGCATTTACTAGTTTGTCCAGGTTTGCACCTGAGCTTGTGGCGTCTGAAGAACGCCGTTGCCTGGAATTCGAGAAGAAGCTGAGGCATGGCCTCAAGATGAGAGTTGGGGGTTCTATGACCCAGGACTATGGGTGTCTTGTAGATGCTGCGCGGCCCATATGGAGATTATGATGTAGGAGGAGGAGGAGAGGCAGAGAGGCTCCAAGAGGAGTCAGGATGCTCAGGAGGACGGTAGGAGGTAGAGGGGTTCTAACCCTCAGTAGTCTCAGGGTGCATTTGCTAGATCGACCTTCCCAGTGCCGAGTGCAGGCTCTGGGAGAGGCAGTCAGGGAGACGTGACTTGTTACAAGTGTGGTCAGCTGGGCCACAAGTCTCCAGCTTGCCCGCAGTGGGGAGGAGATCAGAGAACAGCTTCATCTTCGGCTCGACCTCAGAGCCAGAGTCAGGGCAGAGGTCAGCCACTGTCTTGTTATCAGTATGGTCAGGCGGGGCACCTGAAGAGGTTTTGCCCGCAGTTGAGTGGCACATCTGGTGCATCTGGGTCGAGGCAGAGTTTTCAGCCGACTCAGTCAGTTCAAGACTCGAGGGCCAATCAGGGGGCTTTATCGTCCAGTCTGTGCAGCAGTCTTTTGCTCCAAGAGGTGAGCAGGTTGATCAGGGGCCTACAGGGTGCGTGTATGCTGTTACCGCGTAGGATCTAGTACCGGCTCCATCTGTTGTGGGAGGTACCTTTTTGTTTTGCAACTCGGTTGCCAATGTGTTGATTAATACGGGTGCATCTCATTCTTTTATATCTGCTGCATTTGCATCTGTTTTGGGGCTGGAGTTGGCACAGTTAGCATCTCCTATTTGTGTAGTATCACCTGTTGGGGGTGAGTTGATTTTGAAACAAGGGTGTAGAGGGTGCGATATAGAGGTCGCCGACCGCTGGCTTCCATTTTCATTTGTAGTTATGACTATGTCGGGTTTTGATGTGATTTTGTTTATGGACTGGCTATCATCATACCGGGATGTTATTGATTGTTACCGCCAGAGGGTCACAGTATGTACCTTGAGCGGGGATTGTTTTCATTTCTTGGGGGTCGGGTTAGTAATGTGTTGCCACCGGTGTATGATCCGAGAGAGCGGAGTGAGCTTAGTGGTCTTCTCGCTAGCCTTATGAGTAGTGAGTGTGATGAGACCGGGGTTAAGTTGCCGAGAGTGGTTTGTGAGTACTCGGACATCTTTCCCAAGGATCTTGTTAGTTTGCCACCTCATCGAGAGATAGAGTTCTCCATTGATTAGTGCCTGGCACAGCGCCGATTTCTATGGCACCTTATTGTTTCGACCCAGCCGAGTTGAGTGAGTTGAAGATTCAACTCCAGGAGTTGCTGGATAAAGGCTTCATTCGCCCTAGTGTTTCGCCGTAGGGAGCACCGGCCCTCTTTGCTAAGAAGAAAGATGGTGCTTTTAGACTTTGCATCGATTACCGAAAATTGAATCGGGCTACGATTAAAAAAAAATACCTTATACCCCGTATAGATGATCTGTTTGACCAGTTGAAGGGTTCCCGTTGTTTCTCTAAGATAGACTTGAGATCGGGTTACCACCAATTGAGGTCAGGGAGGAGGATATTCTGAAGATGGCATTCCGTATGTGGTATGGCCACTATGAGTTTCTAGTGATGCCTTTTGGGCTCACCAATGCACCGGCAGTGTTTATGGACTTGATGAACCGGATATTCCGGGAATTCTTAGATTGTTTCGTAGTCGTTTTCGTAGACGGCATTCTGATTTATTCACCTTCAGAGGAGGAGCACGAGGAACACTTGAGAGTGGTGCTTGAGTTGCTTAGAGCCCATAGGCTGTATGCCAAGTTTGGGAAGTGTGAGTTCTGGCTAGGAGAGGTCAAGTTCTTAGGCCATGTGGTTTCCAGGGAAGGGGTGTCTGTTGATACATCCAAGATTAAGGCAGTGCAGGATTGGGCACAACCTAAGAGTGTTTTTGAGATCCGCAGTTTTCTGGGATTAGCTGGGTATTACCGTCGGTTTGTGAAGGACTTCCCCAGGCTAGCTTCACCGTTGACTAGATTGACGCGGAAAGGGGTCAATTTGTATGGAGTGAGACTTGTGAAAAGTCGTTCCAAGAGTTGAAGGTTAGATTGACCACCGCTCCGGTTTTGATTATTCCAGAGAGAGGTTTGGGTTATGCGGTTTATTGTGATGCCTCACGAGAGGGTTTGAGTTGTGTGTTGATGCAAGATGGGAAAGTGGTAGCCTATGGCTCACGTCAGTTGAAAATACACGAGAGAAATTACCCTACACATGACTTAGAATTAGCAGCAGTGATCTTCGCCTTGAAGATTTGGAGGCACTACCTTTATGGTGAGAGATTCGAGGTATTCTCGGATCATCATAAGAGTTTGAAGAAGCTGTTTACACAGAGAGACTTGAATTTAAGGCAGAGGAGGTGGATGGAACGATTTTGAGTTGCACTATCACCCGAGTAAGGCCAATGTTGTAGCCAATGCCCTTAGTAGGAAATCCATTAGTGACGTAGCTTGTATAGCCATCTGGGAATAGGAGATGTTGGGTGCACTTGGCGAGTTTGATTTGTTTCTGGGCGAATCAGTTGAGGCTGCGGCCTTGTTTTCTGTTATTGCGCAGCCTACACTTGTGACTCGAGTGTTAGAGGCACAGGGAGGTGACCTTGAGATAGAATCCCTCAGAGAGAAGATCTCCAGTTGGAAGGTTGAGAAGGGTTTGTCTATGTATCCCGACCTGAGTGTGAGATACTGAGACCGTTTGTTAGTGCCAGAGTCTTGCCGAGAGGAGGTACTCTGAGAGTTTCACCATTCACGCCTTGCAGTGCATCCGGGAGGCACCAAGATGTATCGTGATTTGGGTCTCCAGTTTTGGTGGCAGGGTATGAAGAGAGATCTAGCAGTTTTCGTATCAAAGTGCCTTACTTGTCAGCAAGTGAAGGCTGAGCGTCAGAGGCCAGCAGGTTTGTTACAACCCTTGCCTATAGCCGAGTGGAAGTGGGAGCATGTCATTATGGATTTCGTTGTAGGTCTTCCGAGGACTCAGCGGGGTAGTGATGCTATTTGGTTGGTTGTAGACCGGTTGACTAAGTTGGTGCACTTTATCCCTATATGCGTAAGAGATTCGATAGATCATCTTGCTGACTTGTATATTTGGGACATAGTGAGGTTGCACAGAGTCCCAGTATTGATCATCTTTGATAGAGATCCTCGTTTTACTAGTAGGTTGTGGCAGAGTTTGCAGAGTGCCTTGGGCACTAGGTTGACCTTTAGCACGGCTTATCATCCTCAGACTGATGGGTAGTCCGAGCGTACTATTTATATCCTTGAGGATATGCTTCGAGGTTATGTCCTTGACTTTAGTGGGTCGTGGGAGAGGCACTTGCCCTTGGTGGAGTTTGCCTACAACAACAGTTTTCAGTCGAGTATCGGTATGGCACCGTTTGAGGCCTTGTATGGCCAACCTTGTAGGTCTCCAGTTTGTTGGGCTGAGGTGGGTGATGCCCCTTTGTTGGGCCCGGAGTTGGTGAGGGAAACGACGGAGAAAGTTGAACTTATCCGTAGGAGGGTTGTTACAGCCCAGAGTCGCCAAAAGAGTTATGTCGACCGTAGGAGGAGGCCTTTAGCATTTGAGACGGGTGATCATGTCTTCTTGAAAATATCACCTAGGCGGGGTTTGATGAGATTTGGTAAGAGTAGGAAGTTGTCCCCTCTGTTTATTGGCCCTTTTGAGATCCTGAGAGGATTTGAGAGGTTGCTTATCGCTTGGCTTTGTCGCCGCAGTTGTCCAGAGTGCATGACGTGTTTTATGTTAGTATGCTTCGGAAGTACGAGCCGGATCTGTCCCATGTGCTAGATTGGACCGATTTGGAGGTTGACGAGGATATCTCATATGAGGAGAGACCAGTTCGGGTCTTGGATAGGCGGGATCAAGTCTTGCGAGGCAAGACCATTCCCTTGGTGAAAATTTTTTGGAAACATCACGGAGCGGAAGAAGCCACTTGGGAACGTGAGTTGGATGTCTATGAAAAGTATCCAGACTTGTTTGTTAATGTTTAACCATGTAATGGGAATTTTGTAATATTGATAAACTTTAAGAGCATGGAATATGTCTTAAGTTGTAAAACGTTGTAAATGTTTTGGTTTATGGAAATATATTTTGGAACTTGCCTTAAAATGGAAGTTATTTTAACATTGTATATGTTAATGATGTTTTAGAAATGCAAATGTATTATTGGCATTGAATATGTTTTGAGATACATGTTGAGAATGCATGTTGGAGACTTTATGGAAGTTTGCCTCTTGAATAGAGATGGAATGACCGGTAATGGGTCAAGTTGTTGAATTTTTCATTGTAATAATGTTGGTAATTGAGAAATCATGTTTTTGAAAAACTTGTACTTAATTTCGAGGATGAAATTCCTTAAGGGGGGGAGGTTATAGCGATCCTGGTTCTTCCTTCTTTGATTGTTGTATCCGGACTTAGGTTCCGTGGAGTTGGTTGTTATATGTGTCTTGTTGTCATCCTTTAATTCCATATATTTAAGTTTTAGGTTGTATTGGGCGTGTTTCGAACATGTTGGTTGAGCTTTAGTCCCATTCCTTGTTGCCCAGATTTTTGGTGGTTCGCTCGAGCGGGTCCCTTTGCGCTCGAGCGGAGTTTACACACTTTCAGCATTTTGTGCCCCTGCAAAACTACTGCAGGTGCGTTTTTCACGCTCGAGCGGATTTACTTACGCTCGAGCGGGTCGCGCTCGAGCGGGTCGCGCTCGAGCGGGCCTCTTGGCGCTCGAGCGGGTCGCGCTCGAGCGGGCCTCTTGGCGCTCGAGCGGGTGTTCAATGTCTGTAAAAATACTGGAAGAGGGTAATCTACTCTCGAGCGGGTGTTTTTTGATTTTGTGTCTTGGCTCTCAAGCGGGTCTTTTTGCGCTTGAGCGGGTCCAGTTTTTTGTGTTTAACGCTCGAGCGTTCTATTCTCCGCTCGAGCAGGATAGTCATATATCAAATGGCAGCTGGGTGATTTTGAATCACTTTTCACTTTCCTTTCTCTCTTTTACCTTTCTAAACCATCTTTTGAGAGCTCCTCTCTCTAGAATATACCTTCTCTCTAGGGATTGCTCTAGCTTGAGTGATCTACTCCCTAAGTGTCTTTGCAAAGAGTGTAGAGCTTGGTGTGGGCTTCCTATCATTCTGAAAATTTCTTTATTTGGAGCACTTCGGGATTTCTTCATCATCTCCTTTGGGTTTCATCTCTTGAGGTAGGGATTCTTACTCATCTTTATGAGCTTTAACCTAAATGTTGAGCTTTTTGTATAAATGGTTTGATTTGGGAAGTTAGGGTTTGTAATGTGTTATATTGGAAAGAGGGGTTTTGTTCTTTGATTCAAACATATGTGTTTTGGGTCAAAAAAAGGGAGGTTATTGATGTTGTTGATAATATTTGGACCTTTGGGTCAATATTGAGAAAAGGGAAAAAAATGCCATGTTTGGGTATATTTAGGTCATTAGTGTAATTAATGACATTTATTATGGACATATGAAATTGAGTTGGAAATAATGTAATTGGTTCATTATGAGATAGAATGGTGGAGTTGAAATTATTAATCACTCGCCTTGGAAAAATGTTGATGATTTATCTGTTGATGTAATTATATTCTGTTTAGAAATAATTGCTTTGAGCTATCGATGGAGAATAGTCTTGATTGTTGTAGATACTGTATGATGATTAGGTGAATTAAAATTAATCGATTGAGTATGTCATCGAATATGACGGTTGGAATAATACATTAAATTTATGTATTGATTGATTATGTATATGATATGTGTTTATATACATTGTGTTGTGTGGGAGGAGATAGGGGATGTACTCCACGGTTTAGGGGAAGATAGGGGATGGACTCCTAAACCGAATATTGTTCGGGAGGAGATAGGAGATGTACTCCACTGATACAGCAAATATGTGTATCTATTGAAGCATTGATGTAGCGAATATGTGTATCTATCGTGAAGTATGGAAGTGTTTGTGTAATGTTGATACAGCAAATATGTGTATCTATTGTGATGTTTGGAAGTATTGTTGATATGAGATGTAATCTCACTTAAATAGTTTGGCCAGGTTCTGAGCCACAGTTATGAATTGAGAATTGGATAAGAAATAGAAAATGAAATGAAACATGGACACATATGTCATATAATTGAAATGGGTTATGAATTGATTTGTGTGAGATAAACATTTATCAAATGCTAATGTTTTAGTTATTGTTCATATTATGCTTAGCATATCTCTACTGGGCGTTGGCTCACCCTATATGGGACATCATTTTCAGGTTCGGGTATTATGCCGCCTCCGAGATCTTAGCTTGGATGGCTATGGGAGTTGAAGACTCTTTTGTTTATTTTTGTTGTATTATATGTATATCAAGCCAAGGGCTTATTTTGTGTAAAGTTAGTACTCTCCTTTTGTAACTAAGTGTTGACTTGGAAAGTTATAAGCCTATAGGGCATTTACTTTTGTTGTCAACATGTAATACCTTTTGTAATAAATACTCTGATGAATGAAATTATGCTTTATTCTCTTATGTCTAAGCATGTTAAGATTGTATGGTTTATGGGTTTATTTTGAGGGCGCTACAGGTTTGTTTGATTCCGTCACCGGAGATAGACTAGGGTTCCGAGCTCCTTCGTTCCAGTCGGAGAATGCGCCGGCACCTCCGTGATCGACGACGGGTTTTAAGGAGAGGAGAGAGAGGCCGTCGGAGGAGAGAAAGTGTGTGAAGTTGAGATTTTGGATGTAAATGAAAAAACATAATAGGAGCAGAGAGGGTTGAGACATTTGGAGAAAATATAGCAGAGCTGAGCTGATATATGTTTGGAGAGACAAAGAGTCAAACTTCTCTGATATATGTTTAGGGACCTTAGACATCAAAAAATAATTTTGTGGATCTCTTCCATTACGAAAAGTGGGAGAGGGACCCTAGACTAACTTTCCCTAAAAAAAACTTACTCTTACGACAAGTTAATAAAAACAAATTAAAGTGTAAAAATGATTTTTTGACATTAATTTTACAGAAAACAATCAAAACTTAGAGAGAAATTGAAGAAATCTTTGACTTTTTTAAATGAATTTTTGATTTTTTTAGCAATTTTTTAAACATTTTAAATACATGCCAAACAGAGCCCAAGATGATAGATATCACAAGAAAAATGCTTAAAATTTTGAATCACTTTGGGCTTGGAAACTTTTTTCGAACTCCTTTAGAAATTGCTAGTGGTGTAATTAGTTTAGTTAAGTACGGTCAGTGTTGAGAATAAGTTTAATAACAAATTGATCTTTTTGGTTATGATGATTGAAAAACTGATATAGATCATATACTACTATTCAATTTTATCGATTTTGTGGGTTTGATGTAGAAGAGGGATTTGCTTGATGTTTTAAAGGATTTTATAGAAGTTTATAGAATTTTACATTAAAAATAAATGAAGAAAATGTATGAAAGTTGCTTTATAAATGTTTCTCACTAGTTTTCATCACAAACATATATTATAGTAGTCACTTATCATATATAATGCTCAAAAAACTAAAATATAAAAGTATTTAAATATAATTTTTGATCAATTTAGCATCAATATACAAATTTTAAAAACTAAAACATGCCATATATTATTGTAACGCCCTCAAAATTAACCCATAACATACACAACAATAAGATGCATTACTTAAGTAAATAAACCACAATTCATTCATCAGAGTATTACGAAATAAAAACATTACATGTAACATCAAAATAAATGCCCTAAGGGCTTACATCTTGCCAAGCCAACACTTGGACACAAAATTATGAGTTCTAACTCAAATACAGATAAAGCCCTAGGCTTGAATGTTTACATGTAATTCAAATAAAAACAAATACTAAAGACAAGGCTTCAGAGTCCAATTCCTTCCAAGCTAAGTCCTTGGAGGTAGCGAATCACCTGGACCTGAAAAATGATGTTCCCTTATAGGGTGAGCCACAGCCCAGTAGAAATATACTAAACCACATATAAGCATTGAATAAAGCAATAGCATTTAATAGATGGTTAAACAAGATAATCACTATATCATTATCAATGACATGTTTCACTTTTCATTATTACCATTATGGCTCAGAACCTGGCCAAACTTACAACAGTGAACTATATATATCAAATTCACATTTACTTCCAATAATAATACAAATGAGACTCAGGCCCATATCAAAACACTTCATACTTCCATTTTGATACACATTTTAGTGCTGTATCAATAAAACACTTCAATATAAATAAGCACACATAAAAGTGATGCTAATGGAGTCCATCCCCTATCTCCTCCCAAACAAAATCCGGTTTAGAGGTCCATCCCCTATCTTCCCCTAAACCGTGGAGTACATCCCCTATCTCCTCCCACACAAGATAATGTATGTAAAACACATAACATATACAACACACAATCAATACACATAATGTCTGTATTAATTCCACAGTCGAAGTTAATAACTTAACCAATGTGATTAGTTTCAGTTCTTAGTTTCAGTTATCCCTAATCCACATGCAATGTCTACAACAATCACGACTATCCTCCACCGATAGCCCAAAACAGTTATTTCTAGACTGGAAATAAATAAATCAACAATCTGATAGGCGAATGATTTAAATTAATCAACTACCCCATTTAATCAATAAGTTCCTCAATTTCATGAATTTAACTATTTTCCCCAATTTTCCTTAAATTAAACATACAATTCAATTTAATAACAACTAGGGTTTTTCTCAAAATTACCAAAATACCCCCAACATATTAAAGTACTAAAACTTAGAACAAAACTCATAAATTGGAGTAGGAGATCCCTACCTCAAAGAAACAACCCAAAAAGAGAAGATGGAGATGAAGACCCAAACTCCAAAGTGCTCCAAATCCAAGATTGTTCAGATTAAACGGAAGCCCTCGACCCACTCTATCTTTTTAATAAAGCAACTAGGGTAGAAACGCACTCTAAATAGATCAAACCTAAGAGAGAAGGTGAGTTGGGAGAGAGAGAAGTCGGACCTAGGGTTTGGAATCAAAAGAAGATAAAAAAAAACTGTTCAAAACCCGCTGCTGCCTATATAAACTGGACAGGCTCGCTCGAGCGAAGACTTGGTCGCTCGAGCGACCAGACACAAGAAAACCTCGCTCGAGCGAAGAAAAGCTCGCTCGAGCCAACAACTCGATGCTTCAGGTCTGCAACCTAGAAGTTCGCTCGAGCGACGAAATGCTCGCTCGAGCAAAGAACTCGAAAACATACACCTCGCTCGCTCGAGCGAAGGAAGCTCGCTCGAGCGAAGAAACACAACTCTCATTTCCTAAGCCCAGACACAGACTCTCGCTCGAGCGACCAAACCCTGGCTCGAGCGAAGGACAAAAACAACAGCTCGCTCGAGCGACCAACTCCTCGCTTGAGCGAAGGTCCAAAATTCTGGACAGCAACACTTGGTTTCTGGACCTAACCAACCTGTAACAAAACCTGCCCAACATATCCTATAACTCAAACATAAGGAATTAAAGGACAACAACTACAATACAACAACAACTAACTCTCCGGAACATAAGTCCGGGTACAACAACCAAATGGGAAAAGACCGGGGTCGCTATAATTATGAAAAAAATGACTGAAAACTAAAATTTCAATCAATTTCAATAAGTTGGTTCATTTTCATCAGTTTTTCTAAGAAACTCTCATGAATTTTTATAAATTATTTACGAGTAACTTTTAGAAAACATTTGCCCCTACTTGAATTTGAAGGCAAAAAAAAAAATTCACTTCATACCAACCCTACTAAAAAAAGTAGCTTTTGCAACGGCTCATGCGACGGCAAATAGGGATTGCGAATGTGGGGTGGCAAATACTTTTTGCGATGACAAAGCAACGGTCGCAAATGACAAGAATTAAGACAGTATAGCATTATAGTTTAATCAAGCATTGCATTTTAGTCTCAAAATTGGAGCCATATGTGAAAGTTATTACAACTAAAAACGAGGAAAAAATTCTTTTATTACAAAAACATAATCCAAATAGAATGCTAGTAAAGCCATAACTTCTCTAATAGAAGTAGTGCTCGTAGTCGCTGCCGGACCCACAACATGCAACTTCCCAAAAAGCGCTTTTGTTTCTAAAATCTTTTCCATTTCTGGTTATTGTATATCATTACATGTAACGCTTGCAGCAAAACAACCTACAAATGGGAAAGACAATCAATTTAATTAGTAAACCACTCAAACATTTATGATTCAGTTCACTGTAAACAAATCTGTCATCTGGAGCAAGAAAGTACTAGCATGAAATCACTAATTCTAGTCTGATTGAGCACCGTCTAATAAAGCTTTAAACTTCATGGATAAATTAATTTAGCAACTCATGATTAAATTTCCAGCCAATCAAAGTTAAACTTTTTTTTTAAACATGTATCTCACTACAAACAAGTGAACAACACAACTATCAATCATCAAAGATGATAACATGTCCAAAAAATGAGGAAAAAAAGAAGAGACCATCTTCAGATTTTCTCCAATATCTCCTTTACTTGAAAATATCTACATTTAAACACAAAACAGATTGAATTTTTGAAAATGCATTGACACATTTCACAAAGATCTTGAGTATATTACCTTCTTGTTAAGGGGGTGAGCTTTAAAATTATGAATAAATTCACATCCCTCCTGCTTTGGAGCATTGGCAAAATTTGGTCTGACAAAGAGAGAAGCACATAACAAACAAGTAAAGTACTGTCATCTCATTCGAAACACAATGACGAATGGTAATTGAGCAATTTTCCCTAAGAATTGGATTAATGCATCATCTCTTATTTAATTAGCTGTTCTTTGAGCTAATTTTCCTTGAGCTACTACAAGTGATCACTATAGAAAAATAACCATTTGAATAATTGTGATGAAAACATATGCATCAAAGTTTCAACTTAAAAAGGAATAAAACAAACACAAATAGACACTATGACTAAAGCTCATTTAAATGCATTAATAATGACATGTCTTCCAATGTTTGAAAGGGAGAAACAGTTTGCAAACCAAAACACAAAGAAGGGATCACACACAGAAATCACAAAGTAGAAAGAAGATTCTATAGAACAGAGAACAAAAGATGGAATGCCAACGACAGCTGCCCGTATTAACACTATCTTTTAGCTACCCATCCCATCAATGTGAGTAGTTAAACCTACCATACAAAAATAATTTACCACATCTACAGAAGGAAAAGGACTATGAAGTACCACCAACAAACTAGAGAATTAAATTATCCATCCTCTTTTATAGAAAGGAGCACTGATATAAATAAAATAAATTAAAGTCGATGAGATAACCAAAACTACAGAACAAAATAGCGATTTACATGATAAATTTTGAAGTTGTAATAAAGATAATAGTATTACCTTCTATATTCTCCATTTGCATTTTCTGCAATTGCATTAGTACTAGGTTTGTGCAACACCTGGAACCAACATAACACAATTGCTGAACAGTTACATAAGGAATTCATTGGAACTGGGTTGTATCCTTCTTAGGCACAAGAGTCTCAATCAAGGACACAATATATTAATTGTGTCAATACTTAAGTATCCATTAAATTCAATCACAATTTTTATTTTTATTTATTTATTTATTTGTGGGTAAATTGTAACGCCCCCAAAATAAACCTATAAACCATACAATCTTAACATGCTTAGACATAAGAGAATAAAACATAATTACATTTCATCAGAGTATTCATTACAAAATGTATTACATGTTGACAACAAAAGTAAAAGCCCCACGGGTTTACAACTTTCCAAGCCAACACATGGTTACAAAAACAAAAAAAAAAAAAAAAAGTACTAACTCTACACAAAATAAGCCATTGGCTTGATATACATGTAACACACAAAAATAAACAAAAGAGTCTTCAACTCCCACAACCATCCAAGCTATGACCTCGGAGGCGGCATACTACCTGAACCTGAAAATGATGTCCCATATATGGTGAGTCAACGCCCAGTAGAGATATGCTAAACATAATATGAGCAGTAACTAAAACATTAGCATTTGATAAATGTTTAACTCACATAAATCAATTCTTAACCCATTTCAATTACATGAAAAAAGTGTCCATGTTTCATTCCATTTTCCATTTCTTATTCAATTTCTCAATTCATAATCCTGGCTCAGAACCTGGCTATATACTTTAAATGAGATTACATCTCATATCAATAATTCTTCCATTTCAACAATTCAAATGAGATAACGACTCATATCAAAACACTTCCATAAGCCTCAATAGATACACATATTTGCTATATCAATAACACATCAAACACTTTCATACTTCACAAATGATACACAGATTTGTTGTATCAATAATACATAAAACAGTTTCATACTTCACAAATGATACATAGATTTGCTGTATCAATGATTCAATAGATACACATGTTTGCTGTATCAATGGAGTCCATCCCCTATCTCCTTCCAAATAACATCCGGCTTAGGAGTCCATCCCCTATCTTCCCCTAAACCATGGAGTACATCCCATATCTCCTTCCACACAATACTATGTATATAAACACATATCATATACATAATCAATCAATACATAAATTTGATGTATTATTCTAACCGTCATATTCGATGACATATTCAATTGATTAGTTTTAGTTTGCCTAATCACCATGCATTGTTTACAACAATCAAAACTATCCTCCACCGATAGCCCAAAGCAATTATTTCTAAACAGATAATAAATGCCTCAACAGATATATAATTTCAACATTTTCAAAGTGAGCGATTAATAAATCCAACTCCACCATTCCCTCTCATAATGAGCCAATTTCATTATTTCCAACTCAATTTCATATTTCCATAATAATTGTCATTAATTACACTAATGACCCAAATATACCCAAACATGGCATTTTCCCCCTTATTCTCAATATTGACCCAAAGGTCCAAATATTACCAACAACAACAATAACCTCCCTTTTAGACCCAAAACACATAAGCTTGAATCAAAAGAACAAAACCTTACTTTCCATTATAATACATTATAAACCCTAACTTCCCAAACCAAACCATTTATACAAAAAGCTCAACATTTAGGTTAAAGATCATAAAGATGAGTAGGAATCCCTACCTCAAATTCGGAGCTCAAAAGGAGAATATGAAGAATTTCGAGATGCTCCAAATCCCAAGATTTCCGGATCAAAATGTAGCCCACACCAAGATCAACACTTTTTACAAAGGCCCAAAGGTGGGAGATCACCAGGGCTAGATGATTTCTTAGAGAGAAAGTGAGGTTTTAGAGAGAGAAGCTCTCCAATGGAAGTTTTGAAAAAGTAAGAGAGAGAAAGGAAATCAAAAAGTAAGCCAAAAAGTGAAAACTCAGACTGATATAAAAGTCGCTCCGCCCCGCTCGAGCGTCAGACACAGACTCACTCTCGAGCGTGAAAAGCGCCGCTCGAGCATCGATTGCACACCTGCAGAAGTTTTGCAGACATGGTCCCCGCTCGAGCGGAGGAACAAAAATCGAAGGGTCACGCTCAAGCGTCAAAACTCTCGCTCAAGCGGAGAAGCAACAACAAAGGGCCCGCTTGAGCATCAAAAGCCCCGCTCGAGCGTGAAGGCCAAATTTTGGGCATCAACTTTTGGTTTCAAAGCACAAACAACCTGTTTCAAACCTGCCCAACACAACCCAAGACTCAAATATAAAGAGTAAAGGATGGAAATGAGAATGATACAACAACACAACCACGGAACTGAGTCCGGAATACAATAAATAAAAGAAGGAAAACCGGGATCGCTATATAAATTCAATCACAAACCTTATCAGTATCACTGCAAGAAACTGAGGATGATGAAACTGCAGATGTATGTTGCATAGCCCTGTCCACCGTCTTCAGGTGAAATTCCTGAGAAGCAACATGATGAAGGAATATTTTAGCCACACAAAGTGGCAAGAAATTTTATTTGCACAAGATCTGGCCCAAACTTAGACTCAAAACAATGATATTTGTACATGCACAGATGCACAAGCAATACACAAGTTTGAGCACGCACTTGAAACTCTGGCAATCGAGGAGTGCTTCTTTTTGGGAGTAACGATGACGGAGCTTCAGAGAATACATTAACTTTTAATTTAGGCCAACATTAACAATATCAAAAGAGATAACAATGGTATAAATTACCTACAAAGCAGAGCCACAAGCTATTATGACAAGATGAGCTTCAGGTTGTCAATGTCAATGGTTATTTCCTCCAAAAATATATATATATATATATCATAACCAAATCTTTCAAAGGCTATCATAAATAATAATTTACCATTTGTATTGCTAATCAGTGCTTGTTCATTCAAGCATTTAGTGCCAAACAATAACGTTAACAAAGTGATATATATATATTTATATATTTTGTAGGATACATCTCATTTTTTTACTTTCAGCATCTTCTTCGCCTTCTCAATTTCAAGATGGTGAGGATGACTTGCAACCAAAAAAAAATTAAAATTAAAAAGCATTAAACAAATATAATTTCCAAAAACTACATCAAACAAAGTGAAATGATCAACGTAACATATATAATCAGCAGACCTTGAACCTAAATGTTCAGATTATATAGAGCTTAGAATTAGAAATCAAAACTCGAGAGATTCATGTATCTAATTGAGATAATCAAATCATCAACCACACCAAGCAACGTAAATTATAGTTAAAATTCAAATCAAATTGTTTACCTGAACCGAAGCTTGAGTCCCAGCTGACGCGATGGTAATCGCAGCAGTGTTTATCGTATCTAAAGCGTTGTTGTTCGTGCTTCTCATCTCTCTGTTTTTTTCTCTTTGCCCGATCAAACAATTAACCTAATTTCACTCAACAATTTTCTGTTTCATCGTCAATCAAATCTCGTAGAGGCTGCATCTTTCTCGAGAAAATTCAACTTAGAAAATCGAATTTCGAGTCGAACAATGAAATTGAAGATCAAAGAAACAGAGCACAATGAAGAAAGCGCTATGACTATGGCGAGCAAGAGAGCGAGAGAGATAGTTTGTGACTGTCGTGAGAGTGAAAGGAGCTAGGGCATTGGTATATGAAATAAATAAAAGAAATAAGAATAATAAATTGAGCGATGTAAAATCATGTAGTTTTGAACTATTTCCATTCATTTATTTTTTTTGCGTCTTCCTTTTTGCGGTTGCAAATATTTTTTGGCAACGGTAGTCAATCGCAAAAAAATAGACGCAAAAAGTCAAATGTCAAAAATATCAAATATTTTTTTCGGTTGATTTTTGTTTCTGAAATATCAAATGTCAAAAATGCATTTTTTATCAAAAAAATCAAGCATTAATTTCGGAAAATTTCATGTGTCAATTGAAGAATCGTGTTCCACAAGTTGATGGACTCGAGTTGTGATTGTCTCGAGCAAGGATCGTCTCCAGCTATCCTCTACGGCCTCCCCTTTAGGCAATGGTCCAGATTGAATCACATCATCCCATGCAAAATGTGCGGCTGAGATTAGTTAAAAAAAAATTTAACTCACTGACACAACACAACGTCCCACACCACCACTCACTCACTCACTCACTCTCTCTCTCTCTCTCTCTCTCTCTCTCTCTCTCTCTCTCTCTCTCTTTTGTTTCTAATAAAAAATTAAAAAAATTATTTTAATCTTTCTCATTTTATTTTCATAAGATATATTTTTTCTGTCTCAAAATTTAGTCCCTTATTCCATTTTTTATTATCTCAAAATATTAGTCTATTTTCAAAAATTAAGAATAAAAATAATATAAATTTTCTATTTTTCCATTCTTTTAAATTCATTAATAATATAAAAAATACAATTATAACAATTGATATTCTCTAAAAAATATACTATATAGTTTTTGATATTTTATAAATATAGAAATTATTTTTTTAGACCAAAACGACAAATTATTTTTTTGAATTGAATTTTACAAATAGTTTGGTTATGAGTTTTGAATAGAATTTGTAATAGAGTTTTGAATTATGTGTTTGGTTATGTGTTATAATCAAATTGAAAACTCTTGTGTGTTTATTTTCAACAAATTATTTTTATATTTAAAAAATAACAATTTAAAAACATAACTTAGCATAGTAATTACTTTTTATTTATTTTAATTTTTTATTAAATATAATTAATATTAGTGTCATTTTAAAGGTATATTTTCAATGATACTAATTTTATAAAATTAAAATTTTATATTAAAAATTATATATCTTATGATAGTATATTTTTTTTTAGAGAATATCAATTGTCTTAATTGTACTTTTTATATTATTAATGAATTTAAAAGAATGGCAAAATAGGAAATTTATATTATTTTTGTCATTAATTTTTGAAAAAAGACTAATATTTTAAGATAATAAAAATAGAATAAGGGACTAAATTTTGAGATAGAGGAAGTATATCTTATGAAAATAAAATAAAAAAGACAAATAGTTTTTTTAATTTTTTATTAGAAATAAGAGAGAGAGAGAGAGAGAGAGAGAGAGCAGTGGTGGGATGTGTTGTGTCAGTAAATTAATTTTTTGTATTTTTTATTTTTAAAAAACTAATCTCAGTCGCACATTTTGCATGAGATGATGTGGTTTAATCTGGACCATTGCCCGGAGGGGAGGCCGTAGAGGATAGCTGGAGAGAATCCTTGCTCGATTGTCTCTGGGCCATGAAAATGGACGGGACAGTGAGTTTAAATTTTGTGAGCTCATTCTATGATTATTTTGGTGATTCAAATAATTTATTTTGTAAAAATTATTGAGTAAATTATTAATGTAAAAAATATCAGATTAATCACATATTCATAACCAATTGATCATGTCACAAAACTATACAAAAATAAAAAAATAAACGTCAATAAACTCACTCAAAATGAACAATTTAAATTATTAAAACAAGTCCACAAAATATGAACGGCACCCTTTCACTTCGATGGCCGCATACCGTGTGTTGGGGGGGCATTGTCGTTTAATAATAATTTCTACAGGTTTACATCAATTAGACCTTTGAAGCAAACTCCTACTACACAACTCAAACATTATCCTTGCTTTAAGTTTTCAGAAATAATATATATTTTTTCAAAAATTATCTTTACGGATTATTTAGAAGAATTATAATTTAAAAAAAAAATCAATAACTATTGAAATTCAAAAGATAAAAATAAAAAATATGTATTGCGAATTAGAACTTCAAAGACCCTAAATATTTTGTAATAATATATAGTATACATAATTGATAAAAATTAACAAATTGATGAAAACAATTATTTAAGAGAAATTGTATTAAAACAAATGTAGAATAATTATAAAAATTAAAAAATGATGAAAATGGGAGAGAAGTTTGTGAGATGAAATTTTAATTTTAATTTTTTTAATTTCATAATTTTCGATTAAATTTTGAAAGATAGATCTTAAAATGGAAAATTTTAAAAAAAATTTAATGGTAATTAATAGAAACTCCTAATTTATTTCTCTGTCAGATAACTTAATTCAATTTTATTTAAAATGTCCAATTATTTTAAGACCAATAACACTACGAACAAATCATTTTTTAATAATATAATAAGTTCAAAAATCAAAGAAAAGTTAATGAGGAGTTTAAACTTCAAACACCAACCAATGTTTTGCAATTTATAATAATATAGATATAGATCCTTCAGGAAAAGAAAAAAAAATCACAAAAAATAATTAGAAAAATTACACACACACAATCAAGATTTGACTCTCACAATTAGAGAGGTGCAAAACACTATTCAATCCGCTAAAATCATACAGATTTGCATAAATTCGTACTACTCCATCTGCTAACCACAGATTAAATTTTAAAATTTATAATCTATCTTCCAAACTGCTGCTCTGCTATAGTTAATACATATATATTTTTTAATCTCTAATGAAATATCAAAGTAAAAATGAATGTGAGAGATATTTAAGATATAAAATTTGTTATAAATCTATCTATATATTATATAAGGAAAATTGTGTTTTTAGTGAGAAGCCTTGTGGGAGTTTCAATATCTCATACTAATTTTCTTAATTTTCTTAATTTTAAATAATTAAGAAAATCTTCATTAGCTAACTTTTATTTGATAATCCCACATCAGAAAAACAAGAAAAAAAAAGAGTTATTTTACACATATAAAGGGAATCTTATACTCTCATCCCATTTAGTGAGGAGCCTTGTTAGAGTTTTAATATCTCATACTAATTTTCTTGGTTTTCTTAATTTTAAACAATCTCCATTGGCTAGCTTTTATTTGATAATCCCCACATCGGGAAAAGAAGGGGAAAAAATGAGTTATTTTACTCATATAATGTGAATATTATGCTTTCATTCCATTTAATATTGTAGTGTTATGCATGTTTCAATTCAATATAGTTTAAATTTTAAAAGTTTTAATTAATTATGACCTAATTAGGCTAAATCATTATTGATTTGATTGATTTGTTGGGTTTTTTGGCGATTTTATCAAAATATATTGATTAGATTTGTTTGATTCAAAATAAATTACAGATTGATCTGATTAAAGATTGAAAGACTGAGATTGCTTGATTAGAAATAAACTTTCCATCCAAATAATTGTTAACTTTTATTTCATAATCTCACATCGGAAAAAAAATATAAAATAAAAAATAAAAAGTGAGTTGTTTCACTTATATAAAGTGAATCTTAATAGTGTAGTATTGTGTATACTTCAATTCAAGACAATTTAAATTTTAATAAAATTAAAATAACATTTAAAAGTTTTAATTAATTAATTTTTGTATAAGTTGATTGGTCATTTGACCTACCTGATTAGGCTAAGTCATTTTGGGGTTGACTGATTCACCAGTTTAATCACGATTTCTCATATTGATTTTATTAATTTTAAATAATTAAAAAAAATTCATTGACTAACTTCTATTTAATCATATAAAAATAAAATTCTAATTCGTTTATGATTTATTTTATAATCTCACATCGGGAGAAGAAGAAAAAACAAAGTTTGTTTCACTATATGTCTATATATTATATAAGAAAAATGAAATTTTTAGAGAGAAATCTTCTAGGAGCTTCAAACCCTTATTCTAAAATTATTGAATTTTCTTAATTTTAAACAATTAAGACATCTTTTTTACATTGATTTTTTTATTATTATTGTATCTTGTGATGAATTTTTTTGTTAGTCAAGAAAATATATTTATTGATTATTGTATTTTGTGATGAAAATTAAGAATATTTGTGGTGTACGTTATGTCACTCACTCTATGATAAAAGTTACAAATGTGAATCTATGATGCACACAACTAAAGCAAAATTTATAACCATTGTGATTATGTATATTACAAATCATTTATGATGAGAAATGTTAGGAATAATTTTAGTTATAAAATTACAACATATTATTTAGTGTTTGTTTTGAAATGCCGTAATTATATTATACATATTGTAATATAATACATGTGATATGCACCCTGTGAAGGAGGCACATTGTTGAGAAAATATTATTTTGCCCCCACAGCTATTACTTAGAAATCAAATCAATTCTTATTCTTCTAATAAAATCAATTTTACATATAAACTATTTAATTTTATCCTCACCATCAATGGTCATCTATAATTAAACAGAAATTGTTGATATGGCCCTCAAATTGCATTTTACTTTCCAAACTATTTCTAAAATAACAATTAGACCCACGGACAAAATAAAATTTGAGGGTCTAATTAATATTTTATAGATAATTTGGGAAATAAAATGAAGTTTTAAATGAAAACACGATGCCAAGTCAGCAAATTCTGTTTGATCATAACAAAAGTTGACAGCGGGGAGAAATTGATCCAAAATTGAATGGTTTATGTGTAAAATTCATATAATCGAAAGAATGAATGTTGAATTGATTTTGAGTAATAGTTTGAGAGCGAAGTAAAACTTCTTCCACATTGTTTAAAGGAGGGTTGAGCTTCTCCGTGGAATCCATTACAAGTTCCGTTTCAATGATCCTAATTATTTATTTTGTAGAGTCTTTAATGTATATTATTTACACAGAAAAATTAAGTTGAACCGATAATCATAACATTTTTATTTTATTACTTTTGTTTTTGAAAAATTAAACAAATATTTTATTAAAATAGACTATATATTTTTAACAAAAAAAGATAAAATGCAAATATTATAATTATTGAATCAATTTTTTTTTAATAAATAATATATACAAATTTTTTTATAAAATAATAATTAAAATAATTAAAATAAAATTCATAATAAACTCCATAAACCAAAATAGAACCGTAGTAAAATTCACCCTCAAGTTCTCAAACGCGGTTCAACAACCCTGGTCCCGGCCAGTGGGCCATATTTCTTTCCCGCGTCTCATCAATTATTGCCTCGGTACATCTGTAGTTGGCTATCTCTTCTCGGGACAACCCGGTTCGACAATGCTGGTCCCGGCCAGTGGGCCATATTTCTTCTCTCTCATGATCCATCTCTCTTTGAAACCCTGACCATCAAAGAAAAAACGTGTTCACACTCTCTCATGATCCATTTTTCTCTTTGAAACCCAGACCAGACCATCAAAGAAAGAACCTGTCCTCTCTCTCTCTCTCTCTCTCTCTCTCTCTAGCCAAGACTCCAACACGACCCTGTTTTGGTAGTAGTTCCTTCCAAAGCCATGGGCAATTGTATCTCCCAACCAAATCCACTTAACAACCACCACCACAAAGCTACCACCGCCACAAACAACGACGACTACCAAGTTGCAGATCCTGATCTCACTAACATGATTGGTCGAGATCTTAATTTCATGAAAGAGACCATGACACAGATTCAGAAGTTTGTAGATCATATGAATGTGCAAATCAACCAGGCTTGTGAGAAATTTGAGGAGCTCAAAACAAGAGAAGGAGGGAGTGATACTAACGAACTCGACCAACTGAAAATGTCTGTCAAGAAGTTGAAATCCCAGATTCCCTCCAAGCTTAAAATCCATTATGATGACGATTCAAAACCACATCGGAAACCATGGTTTGATGGATCCATTAACAGTAGCAGCAGCAACTACCAAGTCGATGTAAACAAGGCCGGTTATTTGCACAGCTTGTACAAGGAGCCAAAGTTTGATCACACCACTGCACTTAAAGATATCCGGGTATCTTTCTCTAGACTCCCCTGTAAACTACAAGATTGTTTGTCTTTTTTCTTCATGTTCCCAGAAATGGTTACTATAAAGAAAAGTCTTATGAATAACTGCTGGATTGGAGTGATGGCCCAAAATACAGAAGAAGAAATTGTGTTGGGGAAGACGGCAGAGGATTTTGTCAACAAGATCTTGGATGAGCTTACTGCAAAGGGCTTCATCGAACCTATCTACAAAAATTGTAGATTGGTTGTGGATAGCTACAGGATACCCCCTGCCAGTCGTCGTTTTTTAACCGCTGGACGAACTGAGTCCGTTGATCAAGGCTTTGCCGTGAGGTTTCGTAGCATCGTCAACATTGATGCGGCTATTATTGATGGAAGACAAGAAAGTCTTTTCAGATGGTGCAACCGTTTGACAATTGTTTACTTGGGAAGGTGGCAGAACTCGGTCACACATCACATTGAAATCCCAGACATCAAAATTCTCAATTTTCTCAAGAATCTAAAGCAATTGAGGTTTCTTAGCCTTCGAGGAATTTCTTTGATTAAAGAACTTCCTCAGTTCATTTCAAAACTGACTAATCTTAAGATTTTGGATCTCAAAGCGTGTCACAATCTTGAGGTGGTTCCAAATTGGATTGGCTTGCTTAAGAATTTGACACACTTGGACATATTGAGTGTTACCTTTTAGATCACATGCCTAAGGAGCTTGGTGCACTATCTAATCTCGAAGTCCTTAAGGGATTTATTATTGGAGATTCCAAGGACAAAAAGTCATGTACTATCAATGATTTGACAAAATTGTCAAAGCTACGAAAATTGAGCATATCGACAAGTATGAAAGAATTTCCAACATGTCTGCAGCTTGATAATTTACAAAGTTTAAAATCTCTACAGAAATTGAAAATATCTTGGTCAGGATGTATTTTGCAAGGTAAAACTGATGATTCACCTAAGCAAGCACAACTATTTTGCAAGAAGACAATGCTGACAAGATCATTCATTGAGCAGCATCAAACAAAATTTCCTCTCTCATTAAAACTTCCTTCATCGTTGCAAAAACTAGAGCTTGAGTGTTTTCCTGAGATGAATGCACCCAATTGGTTGTGGTCTAGCAATTTGAAGAACTTGAAGACACTTTACATCAGAGGAGGACTATTGCGTAATCTGCACAAAATAGTAATTCCCACAATTGAAATTTTAAAATTGAAGTACTTGAGTAACTTAGAGATGCCTTGGAAAAACATTATGATGTTATTTCCCAATTTGATTTACTTGGAGAAAGTAGAATGTCCCAACCTCAATTCCTTCCCATGTGATCAGAATGGTGCTTGGATGAGGAAAGACAATGGCATTGATGAGAAATGCGGTGGAAGAAGCTACTAAGAGATGAAGGGAAATCTCTTTCTATTGTCTTCCCTTTCTACTTCTAGGCTGAAAATTAATGTCTTGAGAGATAGTATATGGTAATTTCCCTCTCTCATGAAAAACTAGTTATATGTATTTATTTATTTAATCAAATGTATATGTCTTCAAGGTCATTCATCAAGCTTCTTTACAAGTTTTCAATAAAGTTGCATTTGGGTAAGGCAAAGCATGTCTTTACTGGTAATTTTTCTGAGAGGAAATTACAAAAATAAAAAATAATAAAAAAACTAGAGTTTGAATTTTGTAAAGAAAAAAAGCTTTAATTTTTAATTTTATCAATCTAAATTCTTATTTTTTTAATTTGTTTTCAATCTAAACCTCGACCTACTTTCCTATAAGTTACAATGAAAGATGTTTTATCAGCTTTGAAGAATTCTTGGTTTCAAATGAGTTTTTTTTTTTTAAATTTAAATTTTTAACTAAATGTATAATTTATTACACCTCTTCAACTTTGTAATAAATAATGCTGAATTTTAATTTTCCACTGCCCTTCATTTTTCTTGCACTAGCTTATATTCAATATTTCAGTTACTTTACACACTAACATTTTTATTATGTGAATGTGATGGAATTTAGTGAACTATTTAAAAGGAATATATATAAAAATTTAAAATATGGGAGTGATAGGTATTGGTATCATTGTGAGAGATTTCATGAGAAATGGCATCAAGAAGTGAGAGAATTGCAAATGAATCTGTTGTGGACAACATTAAAGTAGTTGGGGCATACAAAGTTGTGTCTTTTGCCAATGGCTTGAATTTGTTACATACAGGCTAAGGAATATTTACTTTTAACCAAACAAAGTTGTTTTAATGAAGAAAATTTATCATCTAGTGGGAAGCATACCAGCTGAGGTATTTACTTTTAACCAAACAAATTTGTTTTAATGAAGAAAATTTCTAAATCTATTGGGAATCATACAAGCTGAGAGTAATTACTTTTAACCATACAAATTAGTTGTAATAAGAAAATTTCACATCTATTAGGAATATCATTGCTGATCTGATATTAAAGATTGGATGGGAGTTTTAAATCGGCTTGTATTCATGACAAAATGCTAGGAAATGAAACTGTCCATCTATGGTCACTTTGAATGGAAAAGGTTCTAATTGAGGTTGTTTCTTGTGTCCATTCTGATTTTGTCTGTACTTTATAAATGAAATCATCTTTCTACATATATATATATATATATATTTTAATTCTTCTACGCGTCGTTTTTAAATCGTTACATTAGTAGAAGAGTTCCATCATTCCATACCTTTTCATCTGTAGAATTTATTAGTACAATTCCTACCTTATTTACATCTTTAAAATTTCTAACATATTCGCATTTCATAGAAACCCAACAAATATATTTTCCACTACAAAATCGCTTGGGTGCCCACAAAGAACAAATGAGGGTCATTTAATTAATAAAATTACAACATTTTTCTTTCCCCAAGCAATGCCAAAAGTTTCAGCGAACCATAGCCATAATAATAATAGTCAAATAAGGAGAGAGAGAGAGAGAGAGAGAAAAAAAAAAAAAAAAAAAAGCTAACGGAGATGGTTGTCTTGCAATATATGAACTTCGAATCATTCATGCCAGTTCCAATAATCCTTTAGGCTTCATCAAAATCCTTTAAAAACCTATATTCCAACCAAAAGAAATATGTCAATGTGAAATGTAATTCAAAAAAAACTAAAGCTGATTACCACAAAAGTATAAACTCCCTCTATGTAAAATTCAAACATATATAAGGTAGTAAATATTTTCAGTAAGATTTTCAAAAAAATCTAACCCCAACAAAAAAATTTGATTCTAGCTCAATAAATCAGATTCAAGCTCCCTAAACAAAGATTTGAAGATGTTTAGGCAAAAAATTAAAAGAAAAGGCTCGTCAATGGACCTGCACAGCCCTTTCAAACCTCCAAAACCTGAAAATTTTCCAATTGAAAACAAAAATACAATATCCATGTTTACAAAGATTGACTAATAAAATAACCATGTCTGCTGTAACAGTAGCTAAGATGCTAGTTTTCATTGATTTTTTCCGGCTATCAAGGAGAAAAAGAAGCTAGTATGAAGATGGCATCCGAACATGATAGAAAATAAAGAAATATAAATGCAAGGTGAGTAATCCGAACATGATAGAAAATAAAGAAATATAAATGCAAGGTGAGTGGACACACGCAGGCGTAGCAATAACTCTAAGTCCTAACATCATCAGTAGTATTTCAATTTTGAAGTGATAAATTACAATTTACAATAAGATACTTGGTCCGAAAACTTTTTTAAAAAATGTACCTAACATTAATATCAACCCCAAAGACAACAACCCTCCTCCACAATACAAAAACAAATATACTATTCCTAAAACAAATCATTGTAGAAAGTTAAGTAATCTGAGTTTTCCAACTAATTCATAAAATACAAAAACAACAAATCTTATCAAGCAAAGGATACCAATTAATGTAATTCACTAACGACATACCAACAACATACCAAAGGGCACCAACTAATGTATTCCAGAAAAAATTCTTATCTCCTAATTCTCACCAACAACATACCAATGGCATGGAAATTCAGTAAAACTGAAGGACACCAACTAATTTACTCCAAAAGAAGTGCAACAAATAATCAAAAAACCAAAATATCTAAATATAAACAATTATTTTCAAACAAACTCTACTTTGACAACTTTTAGTTTGCGATTGTTTCTCTCTCTTTGTATGGTTCTTCTCATAACAACGACAAACTAAACTTGTCTTGCTAATGAAAAAAAACAAAAGAACCACAAAAAATGCATGAATACCTTATTTTGAAATCATCGAAGCATATAATTCTACCATTTGAATATATTGTAGGTGAACTATTTCATTTCTCTCATTTGGTGTTATGATGAAGTGCCAGAGCATGGGAAAGTGCTGGAATAGATTTCCCTTTCCACGACAGGTAAACTTAATAATTTCTTTAATTATATATATATATATATTAAAAGGGTCTGTCGGTTTATTCTAAGCTTACCTCAATCGGTGCCTCCCATCTAGTGAATGTGTAGTGTTTATCATTTTTATTTCAACCTGAAATAGGAAAGAGTTGGGCAATGGAGATAGATCAACATATTGATTTCCACTAAGAGCAACTGAATCTTAACCAAAAGTAGTGATCTAAAATCTGTTACATATAAAGAAAACAGACCGGAAAGCAATGTATGCAAATCAACTTTGAAAACAACTAGGAGTGCAATTCCAGTCTCTTTCTGGTTGTTCACTATTTTGCAAAACATTACAGTGGACTAGAACTGCAATTCTACTACCAAAATCTAATTACCACCAATATCACTATAAAAGTACTATCATGCACCATTACAATATGCACTGTCACTCCATTCAAACAAAATCTTTCAACCTATATTCATTACAATACATAGTGCCCCTCACCAAATCCCAATTCCCCTCATCTTGAACACCGTTAAATAATTATAAAAGTGGACCTATAAGTCACCATGTTTAATGAAAACAACAGGGGAATTTTAAATTGTTCCTCAATTTCAAAGTCAATTAACTCAAAAAATTCAAATCCTAACCATTGACATAAAGAAACCATTAATTTAAAAACATCTTTTAAATAAAAAACCCAATTAGCTGATGAATTTACCTTTTATAGCTATGAATTTTGTTAAGTAAAAATAGAACAAAGTATGTTTCCAGCTTCCTCTCTATAACCATAATTTTTCCAGTTAAAACAAACAAAAAGACAATTTTATAAATAAATAAAAACGAAGTAGCAATCTTTTAGCAAATCAACAATAGCTAAAGATACGATATTAAATAATAAATAACCTATCTTCATAATCGTGCCTAATTGGTGAACATACGAGATTGTGTTTCTCATGACACATACAATTTCAAAGAGAAGGTTATCTTAAAAATAAAATAAAAAAAATATTCAATCCTCCATTAAGATAACCCAAAGCATCATCAACTTTCAAACATAACAGTTATCTAGATGTTCAAATGTGACTTTAATCAGTAGTAATAGTTTAATTAAATCAAAGATCACAATCCAATTAAACATAGCTCAGGAAACCACTAGGAACATAAATGGTTGAAATACCAATGTCCCATATTTGAACAAAACAAAAAGACCAAACCAAGTTCACAATTGAAAAGGCTTTTCTTTTTTTGTTGTTCCATCCCTCATGAAAAAAAATCTAAATAATCTTACCAATGGGGTTAGAGAATACTTCCGCCTCAACTTGAAAAGCACGGGCAGAAGCCTTTAGATCCCTTTCACTCTTGTAAACACCATTAAATAAACACAAAATTCTATGGATTCAAAACCAAAGGTGTCAGTAACAAAATTCTCTTCCTGAATTTTCCAATTGATGGCAAGGGGTTGTTAGCTGCAAACATCTCAAATAAATTAATTAATAAGTACAATGACTTCAACTAGATTAATATCCCAAATACTTGACAAAACTTCATTGATGAGATTCAAATATACATTTCGAATATTTAGATTTAAGATTTCAAACAATAAGCCCCTAATTTCAATATTCATCAATAGATCAATTGCATTCTCAATAATACAGAAGGGACAATATCCAAACTATACATTTCAATAGATCAATGTCCACAAAGTTCAATATTTTTGCTAATAATTAATTTGAATGATTCTTCAAACATAATATTTTCCTAGCAAACATAATTAATGACAAAGGAACTTGAACATACTAATGAACACCTATTACATCCATAAATTATTTTCAAATAATATAGTCGTGTTAATCTTGACTAATTGTTCAAGTAGTCCTTCATTCAGTCAGTTGAGCTAAATTTGAACTCTTCCATAGTTATCCACACAAATATTCACAAAAGGCAATGAAGTTGCCACAGCACATAAACAATGAAAATTTTCCTTTGTAGAACCGTAATGATAAATAACACAAACAATCAAGGCTCAAATGGTCTTCAAAATCACATAATCTCATAAATTACCCCTAAACAAAAAATCAAGTCTTTCTTCAAAGGAAATGAGACTGCATGAAGATGGGTTTCCGAATTTTTTTACTTAATCATACAAAAAATTCATGTCCTTTGCATGAAAACCTGAAATTTGAAAATTTCCTCTCAACACAGACAAATCGTAGATAATAACAGTAAAAGTACGGGCTTTGGGCGATTATGAACTACATACATACCAGTTTGTAATCGAGCTCGAATACATCTAGGGTTTTGTCGGCGCAGAAGGGGGTTGGGGGTTATCGAATAGGTTGTTTAAGTTGGAGATGACGGTGGAGACGAAGGTGGTTGAATCGATGGCAGGAAGTGTAGGATCCCTTGAGAGAGAGTGACACCTAAACGGTCAAAATTAGGGCTCCGAAATAAAACAGAATATGAGAGAAAGGTGTGGGACTGTAATAATCCCGACCTCTGACTAATGTTAATCCGTACTTACGTATGCCTAATTAATAATTGAGGAAAATTTTGGAATTAATTTACATGTGTGTTGTTTGATTTTTGTGTTTATATCTGTTAGGCATAGAAATATCTGTTCATGTTTTAGTTTTGAATTGCGAATTGAAAGCTTTATCGGCGTCCGAGTCAAAAATTCACTTGATATGTGTGCTAGTTAGGATTTATAGAATTTTATGGTAGGTTTAATTATAATTCGGTTCGGAACGATTAGATTTGATTAAAATAAGGACATTTGTTTATTTGTGAGCCATTACCACTTATTAGACTAATTAAGCCCCACTCACCTCCTTTAGTCATTCTTCATCACTCTTGAGCATTGAGAGGGAGAAAACGTGAGCAAGAGAGGGAGAGTAGGAGAGCCTTGGTTTCAACAAGAATTCCTTGGAAGAATTGGGGGAAATTGAAGAGTAGTTTGCATATTAGAGCTTCTAGGCTTGGAATTCAAGACCTAAGGTAGAGATTTCATTCCCTTGAACTTGAGTTTGAATTGTTTCCTTCTTGGCTCATGGTTAATTACTGTTTAAAGCTAGGATTTGGGTTAAAATGTTGAATTGAGGATTAATTCATGCATGCATGCATGTTTCATAGCATTTTGAAGGATGAGTTTCAAGAATTTCCTCATGCATGTGTTAACTTCACTCACATTGTGGTCATTCAACTTGTTTTCCATCAAATTATCAAGTTTGATTATGTTTTGGAGGATTTGAATTCAAAGAGATTCTTGCATGTTGAATTAATAGCTTATCCATAAAGTTCATGTTGATTTTGCACAAATTGGTTTACTCTTGGGCCATGATTTCTTGAATTGAAGCTTTAAATATGTTGTCCTATGAGTTATTAAGTGTTTTCCAAAGATTTGGCCCAGAAAAATGAGTTTTTGATGGTTGAAGGTTGAGTTTCATGCTTGAAGGTCAATCTGGATTTTCCAGAAAATTGACCCATGCTCGAGCGGGGACTTTCACGCTCGAGCGTGAAGCCTGAGTACATGCACTTCCGCTCGAGCGGCGAGAGTCACGCTCGAGCGTGAAATGCGTATACCCAGAAGTTTGTGTGTTTTGCAGTCCGCTCGAGCGGGGGAATCCACGCTCGAGCGAGGGTCTGTGTCACACGCTCGAGCGGGGGTCGAGTGCCCGTCGAGCGTGAATTTCATGCATCCAGCATTTTTTCATGAGTTTGCAGTCCGCTCAAGCGGGGAAGTCCATGCTCGAGCGGAGCTTCATTGTCTGCATGTCCGCTCGAGCGGGGAAAGCCACGCTCGAGCGTGGACCATATTTTTAGCAAATTTTGAGAAATGTTTTCCAATGCATTTTTGCATCCTCATTCCATCCTAGGCATTCCTAGGCCATGTTTAAGACCCCATAATGAGGATAAGAGATTAGAAACACAATAAGAGCCAACGAAATAAGTTTTGTACAATTAGAACGTGTTTCAAGTGTGTATCTGTTATGTGTCGTGTAGGTCACGTGCCACGTCCTATCTGACCGATCTGCTCTATCTGTCTGTCTCCAAGCCCACTGTGAGTAATGACTCTGTAAAGTTATGTTTAACTTAAGTATTTTCTGACTAATATGGTATGATCTGTTTCCTAAAATGCTATCTTGTGAATTATGAATGAATGTCCAATTTTCTGAAAAGTATTTGTGGCACCCTTAGTTCACGTGGCCCTCGTCCGGGGGTAACAATACCGTGGCCAATCTGCACGTGGCCCTCACCCGGGGGGTAACAATACCGTGGCCAATCTGCACGTGGCCCTTGCCTGGGGGTAACAATACCATGGCTACTTGCGCGCAAGATATGGACCATTATGGTCGTTGGTACCAACTATGTATGTGGGTCTCTAAACCAAATTGATCTGATAGCTAATGGGTGTACCACGTATGATCTTATGCAAAACCTGAATATGAACATGAGTGTGTATTCAAAACTAATTCTGTTTTGAAGTCTGAATGTGTTCTGATTTAAATACTGGATCCTAACTTGTGCTGGACATTATTCATAAAACCCCTTTACTCTGTTATTATTCACTGGACTTTCGCTCACAGTTTATATTATGTATGTAGGTGAACTGGCGTGTGACCAGGGCCAGAGTTGACGGCCTTCTATCTTGTTTTTGTCAGTCAACCGTTGTGCCTCCCGAGGAGGTTCCGACTGAAGTCTAATGCTATGACTGTTTTTTTTTGTATTCATGCCAGCCTCTGTATATGTTTTGTAAAGACAGGTCTTGGGGTGTAAATACTTTGTAAATATTGGTGTCCTTGACTGGCAGGCTTATGTATATATATATATATATATATAAGTTTTGAAGTGTTCTGTCCCATGTACATTATCACAGCTCATTGGACCTTGTCTATTTTGTATTATTGCTTCCGCAGCTCCCTTATTATTGGCTAATCTGTTCAGAGGCCTTTGGTAATCCATGGATTACTGGCCGGTTACGGTGCTAAACCTACAGGGACGGGCTTGGGTCATGACAGAGTGGTATCAGAGCACGTTCTACCACACAAACAAGTCCGTATGAGCTTAGAATGTCCTAGTAAGAATTAGGGGCATTCTATTTGCATGTGTGAGTGTATGGTAATTCAACTGAATATGAAAACTAAATGTAATTTTGAGCAAATGAATTAAAGGAAACGAATAAGATTATGCCTGTGTTTATTATCATCTGATGTCTGTATAGTAAGATGGAGAATGCAAGGGGAAGTGGTAAAAGTGAATCTTCAGAGGCTCGCATGGGCCGAATGGAACAGATGTTAGCAACATTGACTGAAACTTTGACACAACAACAAAGGCAACAACCTTTGGCCCCTCCACCTCCACCAGCACAGGCCGAAGCAGATAATAATGACATCATCAATCTGACACAGAAATTCATGAAGATGAAACCGCCAACGTTCTATGGCGGAATTGAACCATTAAAAGCAGAAACGTGGTTACTTGAAATGGAGAAGTTATATGAAGTGTTCCCCTGTTCTGAAACTCAGAAAGTCCTCCTAGCCACCTATACCCTGAAAGATGAAGCCCGAAGGTGGTGGTTACTGATTCGAAGTGGCAATGGGAATATGACGTGGGCACAATTTAATGCAATCTTTTATGATAAATATTTTCCCCAATTCTTCAGGGATCAGAAAGTGTCTGAATTTCAAGAACTTAAATAAGGAAGAATGTCTGTAGCAGAGTATGAAGCCAAATTCACCGAATTGGCACGTTTTGCTCCACATATGGTGGATACTGATTACAAGAAAGCACGGAAGTTTGAGGGAGGGCTGGACCTGGAAAAATTTTACCGAGTGGGTGTCCTAAAGTTACCTACTTATGTGGAGGTACTCGACAGGGCATTGATGGCAGAAGCCACGTTAGCAGCTAAGAAACAAACTACAACACCAACAACAGAATGGAGAGGAAAGAGAACCGGATTCAGTTTCAAGAAAGGCCGGTCAGTTTGGAAGGGGCAAAATACAGGATCCTCCAGCAGCTCTAGCCAAAGTAGCGGATCTACTCCAAACTGCCCGACTGCGGAAAGAAGCACAAAGGTGCTTGTTATCAAGCATCAGGTGCGTGCTTTCGCTGTGGCAAGACGGGCCACATGGTGAGGGATTGCCCGATGAGAGTCAACGAGATTAACCGTCCTATGACAAATTCCACCAGGTCTGTTTTCGCAGCAAGACCAAATGCAAGAGCCAATGTTAGAGGGAATGCAAATAATGAAACATTGAGGCAAGGGAGAGTGTTCGCCTTAGTGCCTGGTGACGTACCAAACACCTATACTTTGGTGTCAGGTACACTCTCTATGTGTTCTCAAAATGCATGTATACTGATAGATTCTGGTTCTACACATTCCTTTGTATCGCATGCTTTCTCTTGAAAATTGACTAGACCATTAAAACTTATGACATATGTGTTATCTGTATCTACGCCATCTGGGGATTCTATGATGTGCACTCATGTTTACCCGGCATGTGATATTATGATTGGCGATATGATGTTATATGTCGACTTATTGCCCTTGAACATTGACCACTTTGATTGTATTTTGGGAATGGACTGGTTGACTAAATACTGTGCTACCATTGACTATGCAAGTAAATCAGTTGTGTTTAGACCACCGGGTATGCCTGAATTTACTTTTACTGGGAATGGGGTAGTTCCTCCCCTATATCTGATTTCGGCTATGAAGGCTGTAAAACTGCTTCGGAAGGGATGTAGGGGTTACTTGTGTTGTATACTGACTGCATCATCTGACGAAATTACTGTAGAAACTATCCGTGTTGCTTGTGAATTTCCCGATGTATTTCCGAATGACCTACCTAGGGACTTAATTGATAGGGAAATAAAGTTCACCATTGATGTAACACCTGGAACACTGCCCATCTCCAAGACTCCATCTAGGATGTCAACTTCTGAACTAAAAGAACTGAAAGCTCAACTACAGGAACTCTTAGACAAGAAATTTATCCATCCAAGCACTTCACCTTGGGGTGCTCCAGTCTTATTTGTCAAAAAGAAGGATGGATCTTTGAGGTTGTGTATAGACTACCGAGAATTGAACAAGGTGACTATTAAGAACAAATATCCCTTACCTCGAATAGATGATTTGTCTGATCAACTCCAAGGAGCTAAAGTGTTCTCTAAAATTGACCTTAGGTCCGGTTATCATCAGTTAAAGGTTAAAGCAGAAGGCGTAGAGAAAACTGCATTTAGAACTAGATATGGACACTATGAATTCTTGGTAATGCCTTTTGGGGTAACAAATGTACCTGCAACTTTTATGGACCTAATGAATAGGGTTTTCAAACAATATCTTGACGAATTCATTGTTGTGTTTATCGATGACATTCTGATTTATTCTAAAGATAGGGAAGAACATGAGAACCATCTAAGAACCACCTTGCAGATTTTGAGAGAAAAGAAATTGTATGCTAAATTGTCCAAGTGCGAATTCTGGCTTGATAATGTGGCATTTTTGGGACATGTAATCAACAAGGATGGAGTTTCTATTGACCCTCAAAAAATTGAAGCTGTCGTGGATTGGCCTAGACCGAAAAATGTGACAGAAGTTTGAAGTTTTCTAGGACTTGCAGGTTACTACCAGAGGTTTGTGAAAGACTTTTCCAAGCTTGCCGTGCCATTGACTCAGTTAACTAAGAAAAATGTGCCATTTGACTGGAACGAACAAAGAGAGGTAGCTTTTCAAGAACTGAAAACCAGGTTAGTGACTGCACCAATCTTAATTTTGCCTAATGGTATTGATGGGTTTCAAGTGTACATTGATGCTTCCTACAAAGGTTTGGGGCGTGTGTTAATGCAAAACAGAAAGGTGATTGCCTATGCTTCTAAACAACTCTGACCTCATGAAAAGAATTACCAACGCATGATCTTGAGTTAGCAGCTATGGTGTTTGCTTTGAAAATCTGGCGTCACTACTTGTATGGGGTGACTTGTGAGGTGTACACCGACCATAAGAGCTTGAAATACTTCTTCACCCAAAAAGAATTGAACATGAGGCAGAGACGATGGTTAGAGTTAATCAAGGATTATGATTTGCAAATTTTGTACCACCTAGGAAAAGCTAATACTGTAGCGGATACCTTGAGCTGAAAATCGATGGGAAATTTGTCATGTTTGTTATCCAACCGAAAGGAATTGCGGATTGACCTGGAACAAGACGGGTTGTTAACTGCTATCTCCGCTCAACTTACAATTCTTGACGAGATCAAACAGAAACAATGCAAGGATGAATACTTGAAAAAGATCACGGAGGAATTTGATTCAAAGCTGAGGCCAGGATTTGTGTTTGAAAATGATGTGCTGAAATTTTAGAACCGTCTTTATGTGCCCAATTGTCATGATTTGAGGAAACGTGCTATGACCGAAGCTCACAGTAGTAAATTTGCTATGCATCCGGGGAACACAAAGATGTATCACAATTTGAAACAGAATTTTTGGTGGCCTGGAATGAAAAGGAGTATTGCAGACTTTGTGGCTAGATGTCTACATTGCCAACAGGTTAAAGCTACCCGCTGGTTTGCTACAACCACTCCCAATACCGGAATGGAAATGGGAGCACATTACCATGGACTTCATTGTAGGATTGCCTCATTCTTTTCGAGGTATGGACTCTATCTGGGTTATAGTTGACCGTTTAACTAAGTCTGCCCATTTTCTGCCTATCAAAACTATTTATAACGCTGATAAATTAGCCAATATCTATATGACTGAAATTGTGAGATTGCATGGAATGCCAGTATCTATTGTGTCTAACAGGGACTCAAAGTTTGTATCAAGATTCTGGCAGAGTATGCAACAGGCTTTGGGGACTGAATTGAGATTGAGCAGTGCCTATCACCCACAGACAGATGGCCAAACCGAACGAACGAACCAAACTCTGGAGGATATGCTCAGAATGTGTGTGTTAGACTTCAAGGGAATTGGAAGACTTATTTGCCATTAGCTGAATTTGTGTACAACAACAGTTACCATTCAAGCATTGAAATGGCACCCTACGAGGCTTTGTATGGAAGAAAATGTCGTTCTCCGATATGGTGGGCTGAAGTAGGTGATAGATCTTTGTTGGGACCGGAACTTGTTCAAGAAACAACCAAGAAAGTGAAACTAATCCAGCAACATTTGAAAACCACACAGAGTCGGCAGAAAAGCTATGTTGATGTTCGAAGACAAGATAAGGAATATGAGGTTGGGGAACATGTGTTCATAAAGGTGACCCCGATGAAGGGTCAAACTCGGTTTGGTGTTAAGGGCAAGTTGGCGCCGAGGTACGTTGGACCTTATGAAGTCCTTGAAAAGATCAATCCAGTATCGTACAGGGTAGCCTTACCACCGGTAATGGAGCATATGCATAATGTATTTCATGTATCGATGCTTCGAGAGTATTTGAGAGACCCACTCCACATCATTGAGCCAACACACGTGCTTCTGAAAGATGATTACACCTACGAGGAAAGACCTATTCAAATTGTGAATCGGAGGACCAAAAGACTGAGAAATAAAGAA
>JAPPVO010006832.1:0-14907 GCA_030407325.1 Camellia japonica | reverse complement strand
TAAACACGTCTTAACATTTTTCACACAATTCCGTACAATTTTGACATTTATATGGGCACTAATGATCACTTTGGCAATGGCTAGCATTTGCCAAGATATATTGACAAATTTTATTTAGGAAAAAAATAATTCAAATAATACAACTAGGATCACACTAATTCAGTTACAAACTTCTCATATTTTTTTTATGTGAACTCCATTCTTCGTCAACCATCTCTTTTGCCAATTCCTTCCATTTGATCACATTCTTCTTTATTTCATTTCCTCTTTCTCCTTCCATCACCTACCTTATGCATGCCCCAACGTCTCTCTTCTCACCATTCCCGTAATATTAATATTTGAAGGTTATAAAATGTGTCACATCTAATAACAAAAGTAAATGGTCGATTTTGTATTTTTGAAAAAATTATTTAATATTGTGCATAGAATTGTTTGATTTTGTGTGTCATTAGCATATACAGCAACCACATTGATGAGTAAGTATACATATTTAGCCTGGATATGAAGCCCAAAAAGCGATTTGAGCCCAGACATGAAGAGGTTGGCCTACTCAAAGCCCATGAGATGTAGGCCTATCACTATGTATCTATTGATGTAGATCGACTCAGTTGGAGATGATCACCAGATCAGCCAAGTTAGTTGAGGGCGACACCTGGCTGTTCAAGTAACTTAAGATGCCCGAATTAAGCCTGACCTGGACACTGGGGGTCACTGGGGGTCGTTTTTCATTGGCCCAAAAACTGTTTTCCTTCTTTTTTTTTTTTTTCAGCCAATGGGGGGGTAACACCTTACTGGGGCTTGTCAGTGGGGGTCACTCCACTGGGGGTCTGTAGCATGGCCCTATTAGGAGTTTGAATTTGGAATTTGCTCTTTAGGGCTTTTGCCCGGTCAATTGGCTGGTTGACCGAAATAATGGTGTTTTTTTTTTTGGGGGCAAATGGTACTTGTTATTTGGGAAAAAAAAATGTGAATTTGTTTTTGATTTTTTTAACAAAAATAATATATTTTTTTATATTTTAAATCAAAAATATTTTTAAAAAAATAATTCAAACCAAATATACAATAAAAGTTGTTTTAAATCAGTAATTGAATATTTATTTTGAAAAAAAAAAAATTATTTCCTTTGTAATATTTTCAGTTAAAAAAATTGATTAATGTTATTTTTTGTTAATAATTAGTTTTTTTAATTGAATTTTAAAAAGAGTTTGGTTATGAATGTTGATCAGAATTTTCAATAGAGTTTTAAATAGTATGTTTGGTTATGAGTTATAACAATTTGAATTAAGTTTTGAAAACTCTTTTCAGAGCTCATAATCAAACAAATTTTTTTATTTTATATGTCACATCAAACATTCAAAACTCCAAACTCCCAAACTAATTTTGTTAATTTTTAAAGAAATAAAAAAAAATCTATTGGTTAGTTCCTTAATTCAAAATCCAAAAATAAAAAAAGTTCTAATTATATACAATTTTGAATTTTAAAATTCAAAACAATATGATAAAACACCATCACTCTTTCCAAAAATAATGTTGATCAAAACAATTCAAATAAAAAAAATATTAATAAAGACACTAATTATCTGTGATTTTGAATTTCAAAATTTAAAATAATATGTTAAGCCACCTTCATTCCACTCTCACATTTTCAAAAAATAATATAAATCTAAACCCAATCAAATTAAAAATTCAATATAATTCTCTTTTTAAAATATTCAATATTTGATTCTTTTTTCAGTCTAGCCAACTCCTTCCCAAATGTAATGATACAGTGTTATTCTCTCTCTTTGCCAATAGTCAAACTTATTTCAAGTTTTTTTGTGTTTTTTTTTTTTTGGTAAATTTATATTTTCCTGTGAGTATTTTTTTTCTCTATATGACCTTTTTTTTTTCTAATGTATTTTTTTTTCCAACTAAATTGATCATAAAAATATATCTGTTAATTATCTTTGTTTTGGGAGTTGATTTGAGGTTTTTTTTTTTGGGTGGATGTTTGTGTATTTTTTATATTGTTGTTATTATTTCTTTTGATATATGTGAATTGAAATATAGTTATGATTTTTTTTAAAAAAAAATAGAATAAGGTGTCTTATATTGTTCTTTATGATTTGACCATTTTTTAAATTTTTTAAACAAAATTTTCAAATTTTTTATTTGTAAAGAATTAAAACATTTAATTGACTTGTCCATCAATAAATAAAATTTTAAATAATGAACACTATTCCATAATTTATGGATTTGAAAAAAAAAAATAAAAATTAACACCCATATCTGAAATAAGAAAATCTAAAATCACGCATTTTTTTATTTTTAATTTTTCACTTTTTAAAACTCTAATGGTACCTTTTTATTTCCACAACATTGTCTTTTCTATTTACAAAGATAAAAAACTAGACCGCAGTTACATAATAGTTAGTGGAGGTGGTGAGCATGGCAACAACAAGGGTGATGATGAGCTTGGCTAGAGCATTGTTTTTGTGAATTTTGAAAAGGTGAATATTAAAACAATAGTAGATAGTTTGGGTGATGAATTGATTTAGAAAACTAATGTGTAGTTGAGATTAAGTGTAAATTTTATCATATAAAAATTGAATATGGATTATATATTATTTTTTATATATAATTTTGGGTACTTTTGTATAACTATAAAAAATTATTATGATCAAATATTACTTGTCATTTGATATATTATTGTTGTATTATCGTAATGAATTTTATTATTAATGTATAGTATCAATGCAATGGTGAGACATCACATGATAAATAAAAAATATATTTTGTTATTGTTATTATTATTGATAATATATTTCTTTATTTACCTTTTTACAATATTTAAAAAATTAATTTATGTTTATTGTTAGTTTTTGTAGATGAGAAGTCAAAAATAAATTTTAACCAAATTCAAGTTATAACTAATTTGAGATTGAAAAGGAAATTTCAAAAACAAATTATAATTATATATAATTTTAAAATATTTTTAAAAAAATACAAGGAAAAATTGGAACTATAAATTAAAATTATCAAACAACCTAATTCAATGAAAAAATTTAAATGAAAAATTGATCAAATTTGAATTTATAATTATTAAATATTTTTAATAAACCATTAATTTTTTATTTAGGTTCTAGTCTGATCTAGTCTTAAATAGTTTTTCAGATATAAATATATCTTAATATTGATTATCAATATTAGACATATTTTAAGAAGGGTAAATTATATCGATAGTCCCCACATTTTGTCTCTTGTGTCAATTTCGTCTCTGTAATTTCAATTAGTTTGATTTTTAACCCTAATTTTAGATTTTGTTTTAATTTGGTCCAATTGATAATGACGGTTAAGATTTTTGAAAGAAAATAATTATTGAGTTGGTTGAGATTAACTTATTACAAGTTTATAATTTTATAAAAATATAACAGATGCTACTCATATGTGTATTTTCAATAAAAAAAAAAAAAAACACTAGCAATTATAACAATTGGACCAAATTGGGACAAAATTATAAATTTATGGTCAAAATTGAGCAAATTAAAATTACAAGGACAAAAATAACACAAGAGTTAAAATATAGGGATTACCAATGTAATTTATCCTTTTAAGAATAAGTACATAATTTCTTAATTAATTTTGAAATTGTTAATAAATATACCAAACAAATATGTACATATTTCCTATTTTTGTTATAAATTTTAAAAGAAAATATATTTACTAATTAAAAATTAAATAAATAGGTAGGTCTACTAACTCATAGATTGGACATGAACTAGACGATTCTCTAAGGATTATGTTTAAATCAAGAATTATTGGCAAAAAAAATTGACTTGAACTAAATTTTCTTGACTACTTTTTAGTATTTAATCCAATATTAGAACTCCCAAATTAGCTCATATCAGTCACGAACTGATAAACTATGATATAATTTAAATTTATTAGGATTAGAATATGAGCTACAATTTAGAGTGGCTTTATCTTAAATAATTTTTTTATTCATAAATATATATAACTATTCATTTAATTGTTTTAAACATAAATATATAGTTTTTTTTTTAAAACTATAGTTCAAACTTTTTAATAAGTATGCATAAAATAAGTCCATATTTCTTATTTGTATTATAAAAAAATATGTACCAATATTTATTTACTAATTTAATGAATAGATAGGTCAAATGATTCATTTAATTTGGGAACATAATAATACAATTTTTAATAATTAGATGAAGGACAAGTTGACATAAATCTAATGTTAAGCACAAATTTAATATCACAAGTGAATCCTAATTTATTTTTACATAAATCGTATAACATAAAACAAATTATAATTTTTAGACCTCACAAAATGTGAAAATATTATGATATTGACAAATGTAATTTACCACTATCATATGATAAATTAAATTTACAAAACTCATAAGACGAAATGTATTTATATTTTAGCATAAATATAATTTTTGAGATTTATTTTTTAATTTTTACCTCTTAAATTATGACATATATTTGTTTTTAAGAACTTAGAGTACACAATTAATGACATAAGAATAAAAAAAAAATTCTCTTATATGTAACTATGATAAAAATAAATAAAATTTAATTAATTCTAAATTATTTTTGCTAAATATTGTAGATAAATTTTTTAAAATTATTATTTAATTTTAAAAATTAATTTTTGATTATTTATTTATACCCGTGCTAGTTTTATTATAAAACAAAATAAAATTTTATTGTTTACGTTACTTTCGACAGTAACAATTTTGATTATTTTTTTAAAAAAAAATAGTTTCACAGTTAACATGAATCTTATTTAATAGATATTGACGAGAGAATTATAAAAATACCAAATTTATTAAAAAACATAGATAAAAAATTGTATCATTTTAAAGTTTGAAATATAAAATTAGTCACTAAAAATACTTTGGTAACAGTGGTGTGTGTCAACACTTTCAAGACACAATTTATATATTTGTCCTTAATGCATGAAAATTTTATTATGAAAAAGTTTTGACTAAATTCTCCTCCAAAAAAATTACAATACACCAAACACAAGAGATACTCTGCACCCCAAATGAAATTTTGACAATGAGAACCCCCTAAAAATCTTAGAAATGCCAGAAACGCAATAACACAAAAAAAGAAATTGCACACCCATTAATCACATAATGGTGCAAAGCGCTTATAAGACCAAAGTTCTCAACAGGAATCCCAAATCGGTCACTACTACTCAAAACAACATTCCAACTGTCCAAGTGGGACTTACATTCCACACCAAGACACCGTTTAATTACACAACCTACAATTTCAACAAATCCAAGTATTGACTAATCAACTATCCAACATTATTCACTCGTTCCAGTCTTCAAATATCAACATACCACTTAACCTCACCCAGCTTTTGACTAACACCAGCATCTTGCCCAACCTCACTAACTCTTAAATGGAGTTCCATACACGACCTCTTTGGTCCAATGAATCACTCCAGATTCTTTGAAGTTAATTCATGGTGCTCTGATTTTTTATTCACCTCTCACACGTATACCTAAGTGGCACGCACATTTTCGCTTCACATTTGAGTCCTAACGGAACTTTTCAAGTCAAACATAATATACCATCTCAAGTCAACGCACATACCCGTGCCTTACACTACGCGCACAAGGACTGAACAAGTCGAAATAACTCTGACAGAGTGCATCACTCACTCTACACAATCTTACTACCTCACTCGTTGTTTCACTATCCAAACTGGACGACAGACACCCACATCAAAGTGACCCAGCATCATCAAACATTAAACTACTCAATTCCATTATTAACCACACTATTGTCTTACCAAGGCACTCTCCTGGGATTGTCCTATGCCCGATCCCCTTCTATACATCATTTAATAACAACATACGAACCACACCACCACATACCATACTAGCCAAACCTCCTCACTTAATGCCCGATATCCTACACCCACACTGAATCCCTCATTTCGAGAAGGTACTCACAACCTTGACCGAATTCACAATAACGAAATTCACATACTTGTTCCCTCGCACCAAGTTAACTAGCAAGGCTTACCATGCCACAACACCTATCGTTACTACGTAACCACCCAAACCAAATTACACATTCATCCCTCAGTAACCAATAAGGTCAACTCTTCAATCTACATACTACTCATCACTTAATACACTAGTACAACCAGAACACTAAGTCTCTTAGTCCACCCACCATCTGTTGATACTTATAGAACAATTACCCTAAATCGAGCCCTGAGCACACACACGAGACCTACAAGCTTTTCAAAGTCTTACCATCCCAACTCTATAGAAGAACGAATGAAGTTCCTAACACACTCACTGACATTCCAAACCCCAACTCAAAACACCAAATCACTGTAACTCTACACCTAGGTCACACACTATGGGCTATACACCCGACCAATCCTTCCAACAACATCTTTTAACTTAACCAGAATAGAGATACATACCCCTCACACCCACCAACTACAATAGGGAATCCTAGAACTTAGGAAACGCCCGCTATACCACTGTTCGAAATATAATACTAGCTACTCATAGCACACTACCCATCGACGTCAACAATCACTACTACGATGAAGGACTAACATCTCTCTACAAGAAACAACTAACCAGATAATACAGAGATCCGCTACCATAACCTGCCTTTAGGGTACAAATTTATACCCAGCAAAACTACACGTAATTCACCCTTTGAAGACAACGCGTTGTATGTATAAAACCTAGTGCCAATCGCACGCTTGACGACCTCCCGAGGAGTTCCCACGACAATAGACCAAAATCTCTAACACTCACATAAAGTCAAATAAGTAGCGCTCATGAAATTTCGCACACTCGGCAAGTATAACTGTTCTCACCTATGGTTGTCCCAACCAAAACACGCACTCCTCAACAACTCTTTTAAATATCAAAATATGGCTCGTCGGCCACCACATTTCCACGCCAAGTCACAAGTATATACATGCATCAACACAAAAACTTTCCGATCCTATAACAACTTGTCATATTAATAAAACTTGAGAGTCATTACATACTCCAATTTGCCCAATCCATGAAAATAAACAAGCAAAGGTACATACATATAAACAAGCAATTTTGATGTTTTAACATCCCTAAAACACATTGGTTACACAACAGAACCCAATGATTACAAAACGCTAAATTACTGGTTACAAAACAGCATAGTCCAAAACAAAACCATTCCATCGCTATTACCATCTTTACCGTCCCTCGCTGGACGCTAAAATTGGTTATTCTCAAACTCACGATATCCTACGAGCTTACAAGCCAAGGACAAGAACTACTGAGGTGTCCCCACTGGCCACACCTGGAACAACTGCATAATTCCCCACTAGGGGTCTGAGAACTCGACTCTCCCGAGGCCCTCGAAATCTGGCCTGCTTGTTTCTCATAACGGTATTGCCCCTTCCCAGAAGAATAAGGTTGAACTCGACTAGGTTGCAACACTCCAAAATAAGCCCCCGACTGGGTACAAAAACGTTTAAGATGACCCGGCTGATTACACCCCCAGCAAGTAAGTGGTTCCCGAATACGTGACTGGTTCAAGGTCTGAACTGGCGAGGATCCCAATGACTGCTTCCCCATCGAGCACTTGATCACTCCCGATCTTGGCTGACTGGATGATCCCGGCGGTGCAACTACTGGTTGAACTACCAACCCTGCCCCTTCCCTCTATGGGCAAGCCTGAGACTTGTGGCCCAGCTGACCACATTTGAAACAAGTGAAATTCCTCTATTTACCCTTCCCCGAACCCAAACTCGGCACTGGAAAGGTAGAGCTAGACTGAGCTCTTTGAAACTGTTGTGGGTTAAAACTCCTCTGCCTCTTAAAAGGTCTACTAACACCCCGAGCCACTGGGGTTGCCAAGATGGCCTCCTCTCTACTCTGATCCATGACTAATATCGCTACCTCTACATGAGTCGCAGCTTCAACAAGCACACTATAACTTCTATGCCAAGACCCAGCAATCTTTTCTCGGATGTCGTCACATAGCCTACTCTCAAACTCCGAATAACGAAGTTCCTCAGTCTCCACCAACTCCGAAGCAAATCTCGACAGGTTAGCAAACCACGCTTCAAACTGTACCAAAGGTGTAATACCTTGGCGTAGCTCCACAAACTATTTCCGCAACTCTTCCCGTGTGGAAGGAGGGAAATTGTTACTTCCTCGCCTAGGCATCCTAATAAGTGTAGCCTAAAGATTAGCACAGTAATAAATATACCGAGGCCAATTCACTCAAGTCCTAGTACAATAGACAACTCTAACTCATTCCACGTAAGCATGTAATCAAGTAAACACATACGAATTTCATTTTCGGATAATGACCGTCCCGTGGCATTACTAGAGTTCTAGTTAGAAACGGTAGTGATCAAGTGCCTTTCCAACAAGACTCCCAGAAACCCATAGTCCCGATCAACATCCTAGAAATTAAACCCCATACCCATATAGTCATATAAGCATGCTATCACATAAACACTTAATATCATACATAAGTCTCTAACAAGCGAGACAAACCCATTGTGGTACTAACTACTTTCCACGTACCCAAAGTATTTAAACCCAGTACGTTCTGATACCAAGTTGTAACGCCCTCAAAAGTACAAGACAACTATTCACAAATTGTCATAAACATAGGAGAAATATCATCTCTTCATTCATCAGAATTTCCTTTACAAAAGGCATTACATGCATTACATTTTCATAAACACTAATCTTGAAACTATAGCATGTAACTCTAACTTTTAAACAACAAAAATAAGTGCCCAAAGGGCTTACAGCTTTCCAAGTTAACACTTGGTTACAACAAAAGAAGAGTTCTAACTCTTTACATATAAAGCCCTTGGCTTGAAATTCTACATTTAACACCAAACAAAATATACAAAATGGAGTCTTCAACTCCTAAACCTTCCAAGCTATGTCCTTGGAGGTGGCATGTCCCCTGTACCTAAAAAAAAATATTCCAAGTAGGGTGAGCCAAAGCCTAGTAGAGATATGCTAAATAATATATGAGAATTAACTAAAACATTAGCATCCGATAAATGTTTAATGCGAGTAAACCATTTACATCATTTCCATGTCCAATCAACGTTTACATCATAATCAATCCACTTCCCGTTATTTATCCAAATCAATTCATTGACATAGTTCAATATTATCCAAACAGTTTAGAGTGAGACTACAACTCATATATCAACACTTCAATAACAAACATTATTCAACACTTCTATTTTCTAGCCATTTTATGGAACTACATCCGAGGGAACCGGCACCCATACATGCACATGAACTCAAGTTTTGCCATTTTACGGAATTTTCATCCGAGGGAATCGGCACCTATATATGCACAAGATTTCATCATTTGCCATTTTACGGAACTACGTCCGAGGAACCGGCACCCATATATATATATATATATATATATGATTTCGGGACTTTCACCCTGGACACTCCGGCCAACTTAATTATCAATGGAGTCCATCCCCTATCTCCTCCCAAACAAGATACATATACAATGTATTTAAACACGTTGTCATATACAATGACCAATTAAATCACATATTCAATGACATAATCCAATTGATTAGTTCCAATTCACCTAATCATCATGCAATTTTCTACAACAATCATGACTATCTTCTACCAATAGCCCCAAAGTAGATATTTCTAATAGAAAAATAAATCTATCAACAGATAATTTATCAATTTTTACATAGGTAAGTAATTTATTAATCCAACTACACCATTTAATCACATGTTCCTTCAATCCCATAATTTCCAAGCCAATCTCATTATTTATACAAAATTACTTATTTAATTCAAATTAGGGCAAATCTCCCCCTTGATCAAATAATATACCAAAGATCACATTTCATCAATTCTTCTCAGGTCTTAACATGTTCAAGACCTCTCATGCCCATGAGGAATCCAAATAGAAAACCTCTTTTATATATATATAGAAACCAACCAAAAATCCACCAAAACCTTCCCAAATCACACAATTTATACAAGATGACAATATCTATGTTAAAACCCATATAGGAGGGTAGAATATCCCTACCTCAAGCTTAGAAGAGGAAGAAGAAAGAAAAACTTAAAATTAGACGGATGAGAAACGACGTTTTGCTCCGATCAAAATGAAGCCCTCGACAAGCTCTACAATGTATCTCAAAGGAGCAAGGTGAGGAAAGGCCTTCAAGCAAGTAGATCTAAGAATCTATGAGTGAAAAGTGCTTTTTGAGAAAGAGAGAGAGTCCCACGGTTTAGAGGGAGAAAAGAGAAGAAGAAAATAAAGAAAAGGATTAAGTGGAAGCCTATTTATAGCACTAGGTAAAATTAGAAATAAGCCTCAAAGTCAACCCAAAATATCTGGTCAAAACCCCCAAAAAGTAGGCCCAAACAAACAAAAAAAAATTGGAAAAACGTCGCAGGTGTCGACCCCTGCAACACAAGTGTTGACCCCCAAGAAGAAAAGCTGGAACACTAAGTTTGACAACACAGCAGGTGTCGACCCTTCCCCAGGTTGGTGTCGACACCAAAATGTAGTGAGCAATTTCAGAACAAGGGTCGACCCTTTCCAGATTGGTGTCGACCCTTGCGGCCAACCAAAAGAGAAGGAGTCAACACCACCAAGACCAGTGTCGACCCCAGAACATGATTTTCAAGTTTCCAAACAATTTTTCAACGCGAACAAGCGTGAACGAGCAATCCCAACAAGTTTAAATCAATTTGTACACCTCCAAAACTAAAGTACAACAACACCAAAGATTCCCAAATAAAATAAAGGGTTCAAATACACTTACCAAAAGCTTTAAAGGACACAAGTGCTACATGTATTATAAAAAAATATGTACAAATATTTATTTACTAATTTAATAAATAGATAGGTCAAATGATTCATATAAGTTGGGAACAGAACAAGACAATTTTTAATAATTAAGTGAAGGACAAGTTGACGTAAATCTAATGTTAAGCACAAATTTAATATCACAAGTGAATCCTAATTCATTTTTACGTAAATCTTATAATATAAAACAAATATAATTTTTAGACTTCACAAAATATGAAAAAATTACTATATTGACAAATGTAATTTACCACTATCATATGATAAATTAAATTTATGAAACTCATAAGACAAAATGTATTTATATTTTATCATAAATATAATTTTTGAGATTTATTTTTTAATTTTTACCACTTAAATTATGACATATATTTGTTTTTAAGAACTTAGAACACACAATTAATGACATAAAAAAAAAATTCTCTTATATGTAACTGTGATAAAAATAAATAAAATTTAATTAATTCTAAATTATTTTTGCTAAATATTGTAGATAATTTTTTTAAATTATTATTTAATTTTAAAAATTAATTTTTGATTATTTATTTATACCTGTGCTAGTTTTATTATAAAACAAAATAAATTTTTACTGTTTACGTTACTTTCGACAGTAACAATTTTGATTATTTTTTTTAAAAAATAGTTTCACGGTTAATATGAATCTTATTTAATAGATATTGACGAGAGAATTATAAAAATACCAATTTTATTAAAAAACATAGATAAAAAGTTGCATTATTTTAAAGTTTGAAATATAAAATTAGTCACTAAAGATACTTTGGTAACATTGGTGTGTTGATTAAGGCCGAATTGTACATCATTGAGGCCGTTAATTAGAATTTCTTAACTTCGCTTGCTGGTCAAACTGTATACTTTATGTGTGTTGAATGTCAATCAGGTTGTACATAGTCGGAGCATAAAATGGGTAAAAAGACAGACTTTGGAGAGAGTTGACTTTTTCGCACGTGTATTGACTTTCCCGCACGTGCGTTGACTTTTTCTGGGAAAATGTGCCCGACGTTTTAAACCTGTTTGGAAGAGATCAGAAGTATAAAAAGGCAAGGAAAATGCTGGAATAGGGTTCTGAACTTGTTTTGACAAAAAAGAGAGGCTAGGGTTTGGGAAAGAAAGAAACTTGAAGCTTCAAGCATGTCTCCCATGGTGGCTTCTTCTCCATCTACCTCCTTCCACTCCTCCATGAGTGGCTAGTCTCCTTTTCTAGGGTTTTGATGAAACCCTAGCCATGTAATAGGTTTTTCTTTTTGGATTTTCAATTATGTAAGATTTGAACATTTGTATAGTGTTTTATTAGAAGTCTCATATATATATTTTCCATTATTTCTTCAAATATTCGACTTTCTGTGATTGTTGAATGTTTTCCATACAAGAGTTTTCTATTCTTTCACATTCAAGGTATGAGACGAATCATACTATAAGAGACGAGTCGTGTCACTACCTTAGTTTAGAGTGAACGATTCGTACTACTTGAGATGGTTCGTGCTCGTACATTGAACGTGATGATTTTCTTGTTAAATAATTTGAACTTGTAGTTGTGAAGCATTATTTCGTTCGAACCATGGCATATTTGTTTTCAATTTGAACCCTTATTTACGTAACTAGTGGTGGAATCATTGCCCTAGGTTTTTCTCCAAATCAGTAAATCCAATTTCATTTATTATTGATAATTTAATTACTTAGTTTAATTTATTTGTTATTAATTTAGGTTATGACAATCAATCTTTTCATCAAAATTAATTTAGGAATTTAACAATTAAATTAGTTTAATTTCACAATTGTCCCTGTGGTTTGATACCTGGACTTGCCATTATTCTAAAAGAATTTGGTGTAGTTTAGTGTTTAATTTTGGTGTGGTCAATGACCCATCAAATTTTGGCGCTGTTGCTAGGGACTTTTGGCGAAATTAGTTAATTTAAAATTACATTCTTATTTTAATTTTTAATTTAGGATTTTATGCTTTCGTGTTGCTAAGTGTGCAAAACGTTTGAAATTGGAGCTATAATCGAAGTGCAAGCGGAGCGCAACCAAGCTTTAAAAACAAAAAAAAAAACCGCAGCACTAAAGTGCGTAAACAGAAGCAAACACTCGTAAGAAAAGCACCAAAGTGCTAAAAAGAAAGATAGAGCTCAATTAGAGGTTGGAGACAACGTCTACACGTCAAGCACCCGTAAGACGAGTAAAACATTTTCGTTAAACCGCTGTGAGTATTTCTTCCTTTAGTATTTTGCTTTCATAACTTAGTGCACAGAGTCGGAACTTTTGTGTGTGTGTAGGTAGTGTATGCACGGGCGTCGTTCTTGTCGCCCTGAATTGTGGAGTTTGGACCTTGAACTAGAAAGGACTCTTAGGAGACTTAGGGCCTCTGCTCGTGTTCTTAGGCTTGAATATTCATATTCATACATTGAGCCATTAGAGATGGCAGATCCTGATGTCGCGAATGTGCCTAACCGGACCCTTAAGGATTATTTCACACCTACTACATATACATCACCATCATGCATCTAATTATCCAACACCACTGCTGCTCATTATGAGATTAAGTCCAGCACCATATAAATGCTTCCATCATTCCATGGACTAACTCATGATGATCCTTACAAACATTTGAATGAATTTTTGAAAATTTGCTCGACAGTGAGGATCTAGAATTTCACAAATGTGGCCTTAATGTTGCGATTGTTTCCATTCTCATTAAAGGATAAAGCCAAACACTGGCTGAATTCCTTACCTGCTAATTTAATCACAACTTGGGACCAATTACAACAACGGTTCTTGGAGAAGTACTTTCCATAGGTAAAACCAACCAACTCAGGCGAGCCATCACAAACTTTGCTCAAATGGATGGCGAGCAATTCCATGAGATGTGGGAAAGACTTCGAGACCTTCTCCAACAGTGTCCCCACCACCAAGTGCCTGATTGGCAACTTGTTCAAACATTTTATTAGGGCTTAACTGAGCTGTACCGCCAAATGGTGGATTCGTCCTGTGGTGGGACATTCATGTCTAAAAATGATGCCGATGCATGGCAATTGTTTGAGAACCTAAGTGATAATTCCCTTCACCATGCCTCCGTAGCCCGGAAAGTCCGGCAACCAATAGTTAGAGCCCCGAAAATAGGGGGCATTTATGAGGTCGGGCAAAACCTAGAGTTAGCCCAACAAGTAGAGGCACTGTCCCACAAGATGGACCAATTATTAGCTGCGGGACATGCCCCTACCCAGCAAGATCAGCCTCAATTTCACGAGGCATGTGTTATTTGTGCGAGCCCTACTCATGACTTGAGTGAGTGCCCTTCGGCATCATAATTTTCGGAGTTAATCCAAGAGCATGTGAATGCGGCTCAAGGATTCACCAACCCGGGTAATGATCCATACTCCAACACATACAATCTGGGATGGAGAAATCACCCTAATTTTTCATGGAGACCCCTTTCACAAGGCACTTCTTACAATCCTCCACCACCAAGGCAGAATTTCAATAATTTTGCCAACCAATCATCCTACCGACCACCGCAACCTTATCGACCCCACAACACGTACCGGAACCATAACCCCCGCCTGTTCTTCAGGGCAACTCTGCCTTTGAGACTCAGGTATTGGAAGTTCTCTCATAACTTAAAGGTTAGCACCGGTAGTTCACTCCCACACTCACTCTATTGCTAAGCTAGAGGCCCAATTGGGTCAAATGGCTAACAACATGAATCAGAGGGAGGAGGGAAAATTACCAAGTCAAACTGTAGCCAACCCTAAGGGACAATACGGGGCAGAGAGTTTGGGTGGGAATGGGAAGCACCATGAGCAAGTGCAAGCAGTGGTTGCTTTGAGAAGTGGTAGGGAGTTAGAGCCTCAGTTAGTTGCGTCTGATGCAACTAGAGCTAAGAAGGGTGACCAGGTGGTTCACCTAATGAGAGCAAGGGTGAGGGGGAAACCTTAAGAGGGATGACTTAGTCCCTAGCACTTCACATGAGCCCAAGGCACCATATGTGCCTAAGGCACCCTTTCCCCAATGCCT
>JAPPVO010006831.1:0-24142 GCA_030407325.1 Camellia japonica | reverse complement strand
ACCGAGGAAATACATGAATGCAATCTAAGATACAACCTGGTATGCACTATGCTGTGAAAATGAGATGAAAATGGATGAATAGATGAGACGCCTCAAAAAACGTGCACGCGGGCACGCAAACCGAGGCGATGATGTGAAATGCAAATTGGATAAAACCGAAGTGCTCGAAATGCGTGCCCACAGGCACGCAAACCGAGACGATGATGTGAAGTGCAAATCGGATAAAACTGAAGTGCCTCGAAATGTGTGCCCACAGGCACGCAAACCGAGACGATGATGTGAAGTGCAAATCGGATAAAATCGAAGTGCCTCGAAATGCGTGCACACGGGTACACAAATCGAGGCGATGATGTGAAATGCAAAATCGGATAAAATCGAAGTGCCTCGAAATGCGTGCACACGGGCACGCAAATCGAGACGATGGCAAAATGGAATGAAATGGCATACGGAATGCAGAATGGACTTACACCAACATGAGAGAGCCTCAGCCACTCTCACACGGGAGGCCGTCGGATAAAAACAAAGTGCCTCGAAATGCGCGCACACGGGCGCGCAAACCGAGGCGATGCATTAAAGCATGAAATGTCATGGAAAATGCAAATTGGGCTTACACTAACATGAGAGGGCCTCAGCCACACTCACATAAGAGGCCGGGAGATGAGAATGAAGTGCCTCGAAATGCGTGCCCACAGGCGCGCAAACCGAGGCGATGGATAAAGGCATGAAAATGCAAATTGGGCTTACACTAACATGAGAGGGCCTCAGCCACACTCACATAAGATGCCGTGAGACAAAAATAAAGTGCCTCGAAATGCGTGCCCGCGGGCACGCAAACCGAGGAATGGCCCGAAGGCATGAAATGGCATACGGAATGCGAATTGGGCTTACGCTAATATGAAAGGCCTCGGCCACACCCACATAAGCTGCCGAAATGATAAAAATGAGGTGCCTCGAAATGCGTGCCCACTGGCACGCAAACCGAGGCAATGCACTAAGGCATAAATGACATGGGAAATGATATGCAAGCATGCAAACCAAATTTCAGCAGCTAAATAAAGGGGAAAACAGCCCCGAAATGATACGAAATGACAATCAATGCATGAAATCATCCCGAAATGTGATTTTAAGTACCCGAAATGGCCTACGGCTATGCTAAACATGCAAAATTGGCACATGAAAGCAAAAACAGTAGCAAGGCAGTCCCAAAAATAGCATCTTTTCAGTACAAAACAAGGCTAAATAACAACCACAAGTATGGCAAAAATAGCATGCAAAAATGGGGAAAAAGAGGAGAATTACAAAGCAAGTGGTATCTACAATGCTCAAACTGAAAAACACAGTTCTACAACATTAAAGAGGAGCCAAAAATATGCATATTTACAGTGAATGACAACCCCAAAATCAGTATGTAGATATGCTCAAAATAGCATGCAATATATGGACCAAAAGAAGGCTATAATGATAGGTCATGCATGGAAGCACCAAATGAGGTTGAGCCCTTCTACAATGTTGTAGAGGGGCTCAAAATAAGCCTAAAACCAGTAGGGGTCGGAGCCCAAAAAACAAATGTATATAAGCCAAAAATAGCATGCAAGATTATGATATACAAGGTGGATATTGAAACAAGTGGTATATAGAAGCATCAAACAAGGTTGAGCCCTTCTACAATGTTGTAGAGGGGCTCAAAATGAGCCTAAAACCAGTAGGGGTCGGAGCCCAAAACAGTAGGCAAGTAGGGTAGAAATAGGAAGCAAGAAAATGTCACAAAAGATGGAATTTGAGACTTACCCTTGAAGATCCAACTTTTGCTACCTCTTGGCTTGAATTTGTTGCTTCTTAGCCCTTGAAGAACCTTCCTTTGCTGCTGGAATGGTAGTGGTGATGGTGAGGCTTAGGGTTGATGAAGGAATTAGCTAGGGACTTGAAACTTTTTAGGATTTTTGGCTATGGAAATGGAGCTTTTGGAAGAGAGGCTCTTGAGATCAAATGTTCTAACCCTAGGGAAGGAGCTGTCCCCCCTCAAATAGGCAAGAAAGGGTGTAAAAGGGAGGGAAATGCACCCAAGCTTTCCCTCCCAAATATCCCCCGGATGCTGAGATATTTTGGAAAAACAGCTGGACAGCTGTAAAGTGCTCAAAAGCAGAAAGCTGGCCGGCCAGGTGGATTTCTTGAAGGTGGCCGACCAGCCACCCCCCATGGCGGCCAGCCACCTCCCATGGCCACCAGCCACCTCCATGGCCGGCCAGCCAAGGGCAAAAATGAAAAGTTGAATTAGTGGCCGACCACCATTTTTTGGTGTCCTCCCATGTGTGTAGAACAAGGTTCCATGGTCGGAAATTGGCAACTCTGAAACAGGAAACACAACATTGCACTTGAAGGAGAGGCTCAAAAATGAAAACAACAATTACTGGCCGACCACCACTTTTTAGGGTCCTCCCATGTGCCCTCATCACAAATATGTAGCTTTGGTTGGAAGAAAATGGGCCTAGGGTGTTCAACATTAGCCCGGAAGTGAGCAAAACGGGCGCCGGAGGAGCGAAACTGGTTATCTGGGATAATTGCTGGCCTCCCACCCCCCAGTGATCTTCCTGGTGCTGAAACAGAGGTACCTGCCAAAATCGAACAAAAACTAATGAGAAATGAACGCTCGGGGCCCAAACCGCGCAATTCGGGGTCCCAAAAATGGGCTGCAGGCACCGGAAGTGGTGTTCAGCAGCGAAGTGGGTATCAGGGGCCCCAGTGTTCCTCGGAATGATAAAACAGAGGTACCTGCCAAGAACCGGAGGAATCGGAGACGAAATGAATGCTCGGGGGCCAAACCGCGAGGTTCGGGGCCCGAAAACCGGCTATAAGCACCGAAAGTAGCATTCAGCCACGAAGTGGGTATCTGAGACCCCAGTGTTCCTCGGTATGAAGAAACAGAGGTACCTGCCAAGAACCGGAGGAATCGGAGACGGTTGGGCGGTCCCGAACCGAGGCACACGGCCTGACGGCTCCGAAAACCGGGAACCGGGCTCCGAAATGGGCAAAATGGCCTACGGCCACGAAAAGTAGCCCACGGCCACCGAGAAATAGTCTACAGGACTACTCCCTCCCCTCAGGAAAGAAAACAGAGAAAACCGAGTCTGGTTCGGAAACCGAGGCAAGGCATAGAAGAGGGTTCGGAAGTCCGGAGGCAGGGCGCACGGCCGCGACTCTGAGGCTTCTGAACGAGCACAATATGCAACATCACCGAGCGCTCAATCGGTGACGTCTGAGTCTTAAGGTCGGTCAAAAATGGGGTGTCTACACCTATCCACCCAACTTGGAAGGTTTGCAACCTCCTCCCCCACATATAAATCCACCTCCTCCACCCCCACATCCATCGGTCATAGCACCAGCCCCTGAAGAGGAAGCCAGCAGCGTCCAGCCCCTATTTCCCTCCGGGGGCGACAACGTTCCCCTCTGGGACACTGAACTTTGAGCCATGAAGCTCCAACTCCAAGGGGTCATGCAGAACATCCAGCATAAACCCTCTACCACGGCAAACTCACCATTTGTTGCTTCCATCCGGGACAAACCTCTGCTCGCCAAGTTCAAGATGTCCACCATTGATTCTTTTGACGGTACGACGGATCCAGTTGACCATGTGGAGACCTACCGAACCCTCATGATCCTCCATGCTTTCCCTGACGAGATCATGTGTCGAGCTTTCCCCGTGACACTGAAGGGGTCGGCTCGACTGTGGTTCAGCCAGTTACCGGCAGACTCCGTCTCCACTTTTCAGCACCTCAGTGACTCTTTCCTGAGCCATTTTATTGGAGCCCAGCGCAGCGACGCCCGACCACCCAACTCCTCAACATTCGTCAAACCGAGGGGAATCGCTGCGCAGCTTCGTTACCTGCTTCAACGCCGAAGCCCTGTAAGTAGCAGAAAAACGACGACAAGGTCATCCTCACAGCTTTCATGGCCGGTCTGCGGTCGTTCGATTTCCTTTTCTCCCTCTCTAAAAACCCCCCGACCTCCATGGCAACCCTACTCTCCAAAGCCCAAAAATACATGAATGCTGAAGACTTCCGCTCGCGGCAGATCCAATAACTAAAAACCCGACCCCCAGAGACAAGAGAGAAGACTCAGAACCCAGAAAGCCAGTATAGTAATAAGCCAACACCCCACTATAACGACCGACCCCCCGAGCTGACCGGTCGCACCCGCCCGATCGCCTGGTCGGTTCGAGCGGTACACACCCCTTAATTCTCCCATGGAACACGTCCTCAATCAGATCCAATGGGACTACCCCTTCAAATGGCCTCTACCTTCACGAACCCCTTCCAATTGGAAAGATCAGTCCAAATATTGCCGTTTCCACCAGGACCATGGCCATAACACTGACGAGTGCATTAACCTCAAAGATCAGATCGAGACCTTCATACGTCAGGGCATCTTAGCCGGTTCACGGACACCCGCCTTCAGCAGAGGCAAAGAACCGAGCCCCTCAGAAACAATCGCCGGTGCACCCTACCCCGGCAGCCAGCCCCACCTAACCAAGGCCATGATCGCCCTCCGCAACAACCTCGACCGCCAGGTAATCCCCCTCCACCAGTTGGAGAGATCAGAGTTATTTCAAGCGGCCTTGCTTATGGGGGACCATCCCGCTCCGCTCAGAAGGCAGAACTTAGAAAAATAAGGCAGGGCTCAGCCAAAGCAGTGGCAACGGTGGACCGACCCTTTAAACAACCGAAACAATGGACCGAACCTATCACCTTCACGGACGCCGACTGTACAAGCATCCGTTACCCACATGATGACCCCCTTGTCATCTCTGCCATCCTCTCCAACTACAAGGTCAGACGAGTTCTCATCGACAACGGCAGCTCTTCAGACATCATCTTCCTCAATTGCTTCCGCCAGCTTAAGATTGGGGAAGAAAGTTTGTCTCCTCTCTAAACCCCTCTGGTCGGTTTCATTAGCGACCGTGTGACCTCCATCGGTTCCATCGATCTCCCTATCACAATCGGCGAATACCCACGGCAGACCACGAAGTTGCTCACATTCCTTGTGGTCGACTGCCCATCTGCCTACAACATCATCCTTGGCCGCACTGCCCTAAATGCCTTCCAAGCCATCACATCCACCTATCACCTTACCATCAAGTTTCCCACCGTTCTCGGAGTCGGAACAGTTAGAGGAGAGCAGACCGTGGCCAGGGAGTGTTATGTTGCCTCACTCAAAGAAGTCCAGCTGAAGGAGGCAATGATCATCGAAGGACTTGACGTCCGAGATGAGGACGAGCTGGTCAGAGGAGAACCTGTGGAGGAGCTCGTTGAGGTTCCCATCGACCCCACCAACCCAACCAAAACTGCCAAAATCGGCAGCCAACTATCCCCCCAAGCCAAGGCCGACCTTACTGCCCTCCTGACCGAATACAATGATGTATTTGCCTGGACCCATTCAGACATGCCGGGTATTGACCCCTCCTTCATAACCCATCGTCTCAGCATCGAACCCCATTTCCGACCCTACCGCCAGAAGCAGCGCATTTTCCATCCGGAGCGCAATACTCTTATTGCAGCAGAGGTCGATAAGCTCCTTGAGGCCCTATTCATCACAAACGTGGACTACCCTGAATGGCTGTCAAACGTGGTCCTAGTCCGCAAGAATAATGGCAAATGGCGACTCTGTGTCGATTACTCTGACCTGAACCGAGCTTGCCCCAAAGACAGCTATCCTCTTCCTCGCATAGATTTGCTGGTCGACGCCACGGCCGGTCATCAGATGCTTAGCTTCATGGATGCTTTCTCTGGGTACAACCAAATTCTGATGCACCCGTCCGACCGGAACATACCTCCTTCATTACCGACCGAGGTACTTACCACTACGTGTGATGCCATTCGGACTAAAGAATGCTGGGGCACCTACCAACGGTTGGTCAACGCCATTTTCCATCATCAGATAGGTCGGAATATGGAAGTATATGTCGACGACATGCTAGTCAAGAGCAAACTCTCCACTGATCATCTCTGACCGACTGCGAGAGACCTTCGCCACCCTACGCAAGTACCAAATGAAGCTCAACCCAGAGAAGTGCGCCTTCGGCGTAGGATCTGGGAAGTTTTTGGGTTTTATGGTCAGCCAGCGCAGCATTGAAGCTAACCCCGAAAAGATCAAGGCCTTGATTGAGATGCAGTCACCCAGAACGGTTAAGGAGGTTCAAAGGCTCACTGGCCAAGTTGCAGCCCTCAACCGTTTCATTTCCCGCGCAACAGACTAGTGCCTACCATTCTTCAAAGTCCTTCGGCAAACTTTTGAATGGACAACTGAATCCGAAGAGGCTTTTCAGCAGTTGAAGCAGTGCATGGCCAATCTCCTCCTTCTTTCACAAGCAATCACGGGCGAGCCCCTTTTCCTCTATTTAGCCGTGTCAAGCACCGCAGTCAGTGCGGCTCTTATCAGGGAAGACGGCTCTGTCCAACGGTCGGTCTACTACATCAGTCGAGCTCTCAAGGGAGTGGAGCAGAATTATCCACTGTTAGAAAAATTGTCCTTGGCATTGGTCACCGCCTCCAGACGGCTCCGTCCTTACTTCCAAGCCCATTCCATAGTAGTCCTCACCGACCAACCCTTGAAAAAGGTCATGTAGCAACCAAAACTTTCCGGCAGACTCATGCAGTGGTCAGTGGAACTCAGCCAGTTTGACATCCTACCAGCCGCGACGAACAGCAATTAAGGGACAGGCTGTCGCAGATTTCATCTTGGAATTCACTAATCCTATCCCAACCACTCCCCTCCACCCCCACCAACCCCTACCGAGCTAGAGGACCCTCATTCTTGGACTCTCAACGTCGACAGATCATCCCGCAGGGAAGGTAGTGGGGCTGGCCTCATCCTCACCACCCCTGAGGGTGGTTACTTCAAATGTGCTCTCCGTTTCTTGTTTGCTGCCAACAACAATGAGGCCGAATATGAGGCATTGATAGCAGGTCTTCACCTAGCTAGGGATATTGGTGTTAGCCACATCCGGGTGTTCAGCGACTCCCAGCTCATCGTCGAACAAATCACGGGGGAATTCGATGCCAATGAGGACACAATGCGGGCTTACAGGGACATTGCACTTCCCCTTGTTCGCCTCTTCGATACCTTCCACATCAAGCACATTCCTCGAGCAGAAAACTCCAAGGCAGACGAGATGGCTCAGTTGGCTTCCGTAGACCAATCCGACCTCAGCCATGGTGTCCGCCTCGAATACCTGTCCCACCCTGCCATTTCCCCCGATCAGCAAGAAGTACAGTTCCTCCAAAACGAGCCCTTCCCTTGGGCGTCGGACATCTTTCTATTTCTAACAGCGGGGGAACTTCCAGACGACCAACAGTAAGCCGCCAAAGTCAGGGCCCGGTCGTCCAATTACATCCTCGTTAGTGGCATCTTGTACAAACGTGGCTTCTCACGCCCGTATTGCGATGCCTCAATTCGGCTCAAGCAACCTATGTAATGCGGGAAATCCATGAGGGAGTTTGTGGTAATCATTTGGGCGGCAGGTCTCTAGCCTACAAAATACTCCATACTGGTTATTTCTGGCCAACTCTCAATCAAGATGCGACAGATTTTCGTGCTCAAATGTGATAAGTGTCAACGTTTTGCCAACATCCCCATACTCTTCCTACAGAGTTGATCACACTTGCAGTCCCTATCCATTCGCCAAATGGGGAATCGACTTGGTTGGTCCACTTCCCACCGGCCGAGGCCAGACCAAGTTCGCGATTGTCGTCATTGATTACTTCACCAAGTGGGTAGAGGCAGAACCCCTTGCCACCATTACCGAGCGGAACACAACCAAGTTTATCTGGCAATCGATCGTTTACAGGTTTGGCATCCCTCAGGCCATCGTCTCCGACAACAGCAAACAATTTGACAACGCCAAGTATAGGAAGTTCTGTGCAGACCTCCAGATTCAACCATGTTTCTCTTCTCCAGGTCATCCCCAAGCCAATGGCCAAGTTGAGGTCACCAACCGTTCTCTTCTGAAGATCATCAAAACTAAGCTAGAAGCTGCTAAGGGACTTTGGGCTAAGGAACTACCGAATGTACTCTGGGCTTACCGACTACAGCTCGGACTCCCACTGGGGAAACCCCTTTCCGCTTACATACGGCGCTGAGGCGGTTTATTCTGGTGGAAGTCGGTCTGCCTACTCCAGGGTTTTACATCCGAATCCAACACTAACGAAGAGTTCCATCGGGCAGACCTGGACCTAATTGAAGAGCTCAGAGAGACCGCTGCTGTCAGATTGGTCTCATACCAAAAGAAAATGAGAACACACTACAACCGCAAAGTCCGACCAAGGGAGTTCGCTGAAGGGGACCTTGTCTTGAGAGAAGCAACTCTTGCCACCAAAAATCCGACTAAGGGTAAACTGGCGGCCAAATGGGAGGGACCTTACGTTATGAAAGCCCGACCACGTCCGGGCACTTACCGACTTCAGGACATGGAAGGTCGAGACCTCCCCCACCCCTAGAACGCTAAACACTTGAAGCACTACTATCAATGAAATTCCTACTTTTGTATTGCTCAGTTGTTGTATTTTCTTTTTGATGCATAATATAAATTTGATCGATCGGACTACACTGTCATGACAAAACCATTTTATATCTCAGCTATCTGTGTGTTGTCTCAATAACATTTTTATCTGCAGCACTTATAAACAGCCTGAGCCAGACTGAGCATCAAAAGCCTCAGCCAGACTGAGCATCAAAAGCCTCAGAAGCCTCAGCCAGACTGAGCACAAAAAGCCTCAGCCAGACTGAGCACAAAAAGCCTCAGCCAGACTGAGCATGACAAGCCTCAGCCAGACTGAGCACGAAAAGCCTCAGCCAGACTGAGCACTAAAGCCTCATCCGGACTGAGCATGAAGCACTCGGCTAGACCCAGCCTCAACCAGCCTAAGCATAACAAGTCTCCGCCAGACCGAGCACCACAATTCAGGTTCAGACTAACTAAATTACACACGTCAGTGAATCATAGCTTAGCCCCAACTGAGCACGCGTGCAGGACTCGGTCAAAGCCATCTATGCAAACTTCAAGCTTGTGGAATTAGTAGACACACTTAGTCACAATTCAGGTCCAAGTCTTTACACCACTCTTTGCTTAGTCAAATCCCAAAGACGTTCTTACACGTTTTCTTTACAAGTCAAAGTCCTACTCAATAAACCACTAATCTCCTTCAGCAATGTGGCAAACATAAACTTATAATTTTATTACATTTTAAGTTTCACTCTACATTGAGGAGTTCCTAACTTCACTTTTATTTTCTTCTCAATCAAACTCTTACAAGTCAACCCGTTTCCTTACAAGCCAAGCCCTACTCCATAAACCACTAATCTCCTTCAGCAATGTGGCAAACACAAACTTATAATTTATTACATTTTAAGTTTCACTCTGCATTGAGGAGTTCTAACTTCACTTTGCATCATTACAAGTTCAACTTTCACTTTGCATTATTACAAGTTCAACTTCACTCTGCATCGAGTTTTTATTACAAGTCCAATTCACTCTGCATTGAGGAGTCCTTAACTTTACTCTGCACTCAGTTTTTATTACAATTTCAATCCCACTCTGTCTTGAGGAATTCCTAAATTCAGTTTTTATCACAAGTTTTCATCCATTTCAGACGCACAAGCAAAAACAGTCAAATACAAAACACAACTGAAATTTTATTTATTCACAACTTTGTACATAAGTTCATTACAGCAAAAAAAAAAAACAAAACAAAAACAATGTCTGTGCAAAGTCTTCTTCTTCTTCTTCTCCAGTTACTCCTCCTCACTGGAGATGAGGTCTTCTTCTTCAACACCCTCATCCAGGGGGGTTTGGGCCACATCGTCCTCACCAATTGTTACACTACTGAGGTCTAAGTCTGGGAACAGTTCTTCAGCTCTACGTTTGAACATCTTCCAGCCACTGTCCCAGAACTCAACCATTTCGTGTTTGTAGAAGTCTGACTGCTGGAAGCTCTCAATAACTTCTTGCTTCAGTCTGCCTCCAGCAGTCGTCCTCGATGGGCCCGCCCCCTCAGATTCTTGCCTAGCCAAGCTGCTGGCGACTGCGGCGTCAACTGCCATCTGAAATTCAGCAGACCCTTTGAATTGCTCCCACTACTGCGACACACAGATCGGGTAAGCCGCCCTCTCAGAGGCCGCCTTCGCCCTCTCTTCGTCCAACTCCTTCTATAGGGTCGCCCTTTCAGACGCAGCCTTAGCCCTCTCCTCCTCCAGCTCCTTCTTCAGGCTCTCCTTTTCCGCCGTCGCCTTGACTCTCTCTGCTTCTAACTCCTTCTGAAGGCTACTCCTCTCCTCCACTGCCTTAGCCCGCTCGCCCTCTAGCTCCTTCTGCAGATCGCCAATCTTCACATCTGCCTCATCTTTCTGCCTGACCAGCTCTTCATTACTGCTCATTGCTTCTTCATAGCGTTCGACCGCGACTGCGCAGGCTTTTTGGGCCTCATCCACCCTCTTCTGCTCGCCAGCCAGTTGGAACTCGAGCGATACAACCTGGCGGCGTGTGTTCTCCAGCCACACTTAACCGCTTGCAGATCAACGTGGGCACTCTCCCAACTTGCACTCTCCTTCTTCAACTTTGCAAGCTGAGCCTTGGCTTCATCAGCCTTGAGTTTGCAGCCCCCGCCTTCCTCAGCAAAGCCCCTACTAAGGTGGTTACCTCCATTGAGCGGGAGCATAACCCCCTCAGAGTTCAGCCTCGTTGAATCTGGATGCCGAGCGCAAGGCTGCCTCTTCTACAATCCCCACGAGGCAGTCTGCCCCTGCCCTGGCTGGGCCTTCTTCTCCCTCCAACCGCCCCGCCACCGCACGAGTGTGGTAGATCGCTGTGGTCAGACTGACTCTCCCTCCTTGGGGTGCAGGACCTCCCTGGGGCTGTTCTTCCCTCCTTGGCCCAGGGCCAGTTGCCCCATCTTCTGCTTGCATTTCAGGGGCGGCCTTCACGACCCCTGCGGCGATCGCCGCCACTCTTGGAACCACCTCCATGCCCTCTGAGGCGATGTCCACCACTTCTGGGGCAATTACTTTTCCTGGGGCCTCCTCCACTTCCCCCTCTCCCCCTCCCCCTCCTTGGCCATACTGGCCTCCTCTACCCTTGCTTCCCTCATTCTCTTCTAGGCATGCCCTTTTTCACTCTGCCTTACCCTCTTCTTCTTCTTCACCACGCCCAACGCCTCCATCTCCTTCAAAGACCTCTCCCTCAAAGGGTCTATTGGGGGCAGTCGTGGCACAAATTCGCCTAAGTCTTTCTCTCCCAAGGGTTTGGGGCGAGGTCGAATCCTCTCCCTTGTAACCGGTTTTGGTGGTCGGCCGGCCTGGGACTCTTTGAATTTTTGGGCTTTCGCAAGGATAGTCTGATCCTCCGCCTCTTGAGCCCTCCTCCTTGTCTCCAACTCCGCTCGGTCGAGGTCCCCACCGCGCCGGCTGTGGACCCAACCCTGCCTCAAACAATGTAGACGGCTGAACGAGCTCGTCCCATTTGGCCCCTTCTTTTTCCCTCCACTCCTTTACCCTCTTCACCCTCTCCTCTGCTGCTGCTCCAGCTTTGGCTCCATCGACTTGGTGGGCACCTTCCAAATGGTGCACACTCCAACTCCTCCACTGGCAGACACATAGAACCACCGTGGTCTCCACCCCTTGATCGACGACGGCAGCCCTGCCACCAGCCCTTCCCTGCTGCTGCTGCTTGCAGAGTGACCCAAGTCTCTTGCTGCCCTGAGGCCTTGTAGCATGCGAAGAATCCGTCCACTATCATGGCCGCCCCTTCGTTCGCCTTCGGCCAGGCACTTGCACAGGACAGCAAGATCTTCCACGCATTGGGCATTAGTTGGCCCGGCGCCACCTCCAAACGGTTTAGGACATCTACTACCACCTGCAGCAGGGGCAGCCTCAGTCCTCCTTTCAATGCCTCCTCATAGAGGGCAAACTGCCCTGGCCTGGCATCGGATGGCCTCTCCGTCGACATCGGCAACGATAACTCTATTTCGGCAGACACTGGTATTTTCGCGAATAGCCTCCAAATCCGCTGTAGTAACCGTTGATTTATCTGCCTTTGTATGCCAGTGATCAGGTTCTGCCTGGTTGATTGGCTTTGGAGCTGCTATCATGGTGGACCATGGGATCGTGCGACCGACTCCCCCACCTCTCCACCCTGTATTGCTGCGCTAACTCCACCGCATCATCATCACCAAGTGGATCTACCCTGACACTCGCAGTTTCTTCTTGGGCCATTTCTATGGTATGTCTGCGAATCGCTTCGGAGGCAGGTACAAGGAAATTGAAAAAGTGTTGCAGAGGTGTATCGTGAGCAACAAAGGAATTCACACTTGAATATTTTGATTTTTCGTAAACAAGTAGGTAAATCGAATAATGCTAAAAGCCCACGGTTTGCCCGTATTCCAAGGATCCCAATTAATTTTCACCAGTTTGAAAACTTTTCAAAATCATCCGCCAAAACTGTCTTTTCAACACCCATAATGACTTAACGTTTCATTTCTGATCTAACGCCTAATCTCCCCCCACAGGATGTTGCCACGTGTACGACCACGATCCACTGTCTCTTTCCCTTACCCTGTCTTTTCCACTTCAAATCACCACGTGACACCAGCCTCTTGAGCCCTACGCCCCTCCACCTCACCCTTCGCAGTCGGCCCTCCTCATGATCGGCCCTCCGTCCGGCCAACCTTCGCGGTCGACCTTCTTCGTGGTCGCCCTCTTCACGGTCGGCCCTCCCGCTCGGCCAGCCTCCATGGTCGCCCCTCCTCGTGGTCGACCTTCCCACTCGGCCAACATTCGCGGTTGACCCTCTTCGCGGTCGACCCTTCCACTCGGTCACCCTGTACGGTCGGACCACCTCCCGGTCGGTTCACCCGCTCGGTCACCCCCGCTGGTCAAACTCCATCCTACCACTCCCTACCACCCTCACCTTCTTCATTACTATTCCCTTCGTTGGACTAAAGTTGCACTCGGGAATGGGAGACTACTGATGTGTACAAGCCCACAAAGGCCATGAATCACCATAAACAACCCAAGCCCATCGCTTAGAGCCCAATACATAACCCAGCTGGTGAGATCCAGAACAGCTGGAATCCAACATGGCATAAAGAGCTAATGACATTCAGACACACGGCAGGTGAAGGACGAGCCACATCAGCAGACAAAGATCTGCAAAGTTATTGCCACTGCACATCACCATTAATGCAGTCCATCACAGCATTTATTACGACAACACCTCCCCGTCGGAACAGGACCCCCTTACCCTGAACAAGGTAAGCTACAGCATAGACTTTCGGCGATGAGGGCAGGTCGGAAGGGACAGCGAAATGATTACCAAAGGATATAAGCAAACGTTGAAGACAAGAAGAAGGTTAAGCTTTTCTATCTCCAATCTCTCTCTCTACATTCTACTCCACTTTCTAACTTGCTCGTCGGAGAGTTCACTGGGAGACTACCCCATTCCCCGTTGAACTTGTTTGCAGGTGACTCGGTGGGCTAGACCATTTCTACGTGGGCCTGAGGAGCTTGGACGAGTCCGATCCATCCACTGGGACAAACTGCAGTATCAATAGTGATTACTATAATGGTGATATTTATGATAATAATGACAATAGTGATAAAAGTGGTGGATATGGGGATGGCAATAATGATGGTGACAACACGGTGGTGGTAGTGGTGGTGGTGGAGTGGTGGTGGTGGTGGTGGTATTATTAGATTATATGATGCATGTTGATACTTATGTATACTTTTACAAATTCAATCACAATTAAATAAGTTTCTTATCACTTAAATTTTTTTAATTTTTTAACTTACATTTTAAGAGCTACTTAAATTTTTAAGTGATACCATTTTCACTTAATACATTCGATTTTAAATGCTAAATTAAATTATCAATCACCACCTTTTTTGGATCCGAATCTTCTCCATCTAGTCATCATCTAGCATCTTATCTAAAACCAATAAAATATGATAAAAGTATTATTGTATAAGTCTAAAAATTAGACTTAATTTTTAAACTTAGTATTGTGACAATCAATTAGGATATTTAAGATAATATTATTTCTCATATCTTTTCTAATCATCAACTAATCATATCACTTATATATCATTAAGTCTAGAAAATATATTTAAAAAGTGAATTTGTATGTCATTTTTCTTACAGACGATTAAGGGTTGTTATGGGAAGTAATTTAAAAGATAATTTTTTAACTTTTTAAAAATACATATATATAAAAAAAAAATGAAGAGATAATATAACTTAAAATAGATTAAAAATTAAAAAATAATTTTTTGACCTATTATCAAAATAAAAATAAAATAAACAGTGCTAAACGATAACTGGAGGGGGAAAAAATGTTATAAATGATTCTCTTCCGTATAGTCATGGCCGAGCGTGGTCAACAAGACAGCTTTCAAAGGCTTCTAGAATGAGTTGACAACACTTCATGGGCTTCAAAATAGATAACTATATGGATAGACCAGTAATGCTCCGGAGTTTTAAAAAAAAGTATTAAAATAGCATTAATTTGTCTTTTTTTTACTTTTTTTTTGTCTTCTACTTCATTATTTTTTTATTTTTTTTTTAAATGGGTGACAGCTCAATAAAACTGTCATTTTTCAGCTCTAATTAAAACTCCGGGACATTTTCCATGGACAGACAAACAAATGTTCTGAATTCAACTAGTGTTTGGGATATGTAAGACTCATTAGTTGGTAGGGAAGAGGTAGACGTGGACTACCGACAGTCGCATCCACATCTTGATTATCATCCACATTGATTGGTAGAACTGTAGCAAAATACTTATAATTTATACCTTATAACTATGAACATAAGTTGATTTCCGACTTATAAATTAAGCATCTCCTGCCCCACTCAAAGAATAAGTTGATTTCTAACTTCCAAAAAACTATAAGTTATAAGCTAAACCAAACCCATCAAAATAACTAAATTAGCTGAAGAAAGCTGAAATAAGCAGTTTTTAAGCTACACCAAACAGGACTAATATATATATCTTGATTATCAATATATGTATTATACGTCTTAAATTTTTTATTAAATAAATAATTAAATATCTTATATAGTAAATTTTATATTTACGCGAAACATTTAGTCATTTCTCTATCCTTAAAACAATATTTCAAAATCTTTCTTGATCATAATTTATTTTTATATATTTGATGAGATTCTACCAATAAAAGTCCTCATTACAAAGTTCACACTACCGAAAAAGCAAAAATCTTTTTTTTTTAGTTATATGAGAAAAAATCTTTTTTTAACTAATAACTACGTCAAATTTTTTTTTTTAAGAAAAAAAAAAAAACAATTACCAAGTCTAACAAATCCAAGTCTTACACATTCGAAAGATTAGTTAGATTTGATCTAAAAAAAAATACCAGTTAGGGTTCGTTTGGGAAGTTGAATTGACTTTTTGATTTTTTAACTATTTTAATCTGAGGTTAAAAAGTCTAGTTTGCGAAGGACATTTTGACTTTTTTGACTTTTTGTGAAAGAAAGAATGTAATGATTATAGGTTGAGTGTCATTCTGGGAAGACACCAAAAACGCCACGTATTTGGCTTGTGAAGAAAAACGCCAGCAGTCGAAAACGCCGGGACTTGCATTTGGGAAGTGACAAAAAAGCTGCGTTGTGAAATTACCTAAATACCCTCAATGTTAACAAATTACTTAAAATTTCAAAGTTTGGCAAGGGTATGTTGGTCATTTTATTTTGATTTGATGCCATAAATAAATATTAAACCAAAAATCAAAAAAGCCAGCTTTTTACTAACTTCCCAAATCACCTCAAAAAAAGTCAAAAAACTTAGTAAAAAGCCAAAAGCTAGTTTTTTACCAACTTCCCAAAACACTCCTGAATGTAATATTTTGTCTTATTAGACTAAAAAATTTATTTTGTCTTTTTGTGACTAAAATAACCTCAAACCCAACTCATCTTCCCGAACAGAGGCTTAGATTGGGAATATTTTTATGCCGGATCGTATGTTTGTATATTTGTCTCATTATATGTATATTTTAAAAATTATGGGAATATCAAAAAATTAGAAAGAATTACAAATCAGTGATTTTAAATAAAAAAAATGTTTATAAAAAAATAATAAATATTATAAATATTAATAATTGTAATGATAACTTTTTCCTCTAAAGCTCTATTAATTTGGGGGAGACTTATGTATAAGTGGATTTATTGTCTTATGATAATTAATGGTATTTTTTTATCATATTATTATAAAAAAATCACTAATTGTTAATTTTCAGCAACAGTTTAAGAATTGTCAAAATTTTAGCAATAGTTTTAAAAAAATCGTCACAAAAAACGTTACTAATTTTTAATTTTCAGTGACAGTCTGAAAAATTCATCACGAAAAAATGGCACTAATTGTAAATTTTAGCGACAAATACCATGACAAAATAAATAAAAAAAATTCACTAATTATCAATTTTTAGTGACATTTGAAAAAAGTCCCAAAAAATTATTTTTAGCGATGATTGTAGTCAGACTTATTTTCAATAGAACTTGATGAGAATTAAATCTAATTATTAAGACCTATTAGTTTACCCCTTAATATTTTGGAGCCCAAACTTTTCTATAAATTTACCATATTACATTTTGAATAATTCTACATATATTAACAATTTTACTGATAATTTTACTAAAAATACAAGTCAAAAAAAAATAAAAATTAAACATCTAATAATATTTGAACATGTATGTTTTTAATCAGATTGTTAACAAATTTTAAATAAATATATTATTACTCTTACATTTTTCCTATTCCTATTCATATTTTACCTACCAAAACATCTCATCCACTGTGATCCACACCTTCCACCGCCGCCACCTACTGCTAATATCTACCACCATATAACAACGGAAAACCCCACCATTTTTGACTCTCACAACCTCTAATTTGTTGCCACACATTATATATATATATATATATATATATTTTTTTTCTCCATTCCTCCCCTCTCTCACAAATGTGTGAGGGTGCTGGGGTCTTGAGGGGTTTGGATCATTTCCCATATACCTTCCATGGCCATAGTCACCCAAAAATGAGTGAGATCCTCACTAGGGGTGAACCCCACCACCCTAATAAATACTGATTGATCTAAATTTTTTTTTTTATTCTCCTCCCATTAACCCCACGTGTATGTGGGGATGAGAAGGGCCACCCCCAGTGAGCGTATGTATCAGTTTTGCATAGTCACCCCTCCACCATCATAAATGTATGCATAGCCGAAAAGATAGCCTCCAAATTATGTTTAAAAAATGGAGAAATTACACCGCAGTTTCATCTTTTAAAAATAATATAATTACAAGTTTGATAAAAAGCTTTAACACTTTAATAATTACAATTTAGGGTAAATTATATTGATATCTCATGAGATTTTTGTTTAATACAGATTTTTTACATTTGAAAAATTATATTTTTCTCTTTGAGATTTGTAATTTCATTACAAATTATTCCTTGAATTGTTGATGTCATACTCTAAAATTGTATAAATGACTATTTTGTTATTTTTTCTACCATTTTTTCTTCTTATCATCATGATTATATTCTATAACTTTTCATCATTAATTCTATTTGAACATATTCTTATTGAATGATGATATACAAACATAAATTTTATATAAAATTTTCAAATACAATGATATAATTTAATGGTGACCTTTCACTTTTGAAAATAAAACACCTATAAACATGATTTATATTTACAACAATATCACTATTACAACATTTTTATGATATTTTTTTATAAATTTTTATATATGAATAGAATTTTTCATTTTTATTTTTACCATCATTTTTTTTCTCGTCTATTCACCCATATTTATTACAGTATTACCAAATATCGCCATTCATATTTATTACAATAATATTGAATTTTGGTATTTTTGTATTTAGTGAATTTAAAAAAAAAATCACAAAATATTATACTTTCTAGGTATATTTAAATTAGGTGTATCTAAAAAATAAAAAAATTGCTTAAAATATAAAAAAAAATTAGTAAAAAAATAAAATAAAAAAATTTAATTTTTTGTGTGAGTTAAATCAAAAAAGATGATTGTTATTTCTCTTGAAATGATATAAACAAAATATCAATATTATTTTATTATTTTACACGTATAAAGGTTAAGAGACAAATATGTCATTTTAATCTGACAGAGGAGGTAAGTGTAACTTCAAATGTGAAGAGTAGATCTGTATTAAACAGACCTCTCAGGAGGTGTCAGTGTAATTTATCCAAAATTATATAAACTTTACCATTGATTTTTTTTTTTTTTTTCAAATTCACACTGAATTGTTATTTCCTTTTTAAAATAGGGCTTTTGAATGATTTATAATTCTTATGTTAGGTTTAATTCATTAAAATAAATTGAAATAAATAATTATTCTATCATAATACTCATTTTCATGTTTGGTTTACTAAAAAATGATTACAAATGGAATCATCATTTATAATTGTAAGAGAATAGTCATTTTATAAAGAGGCTTAAGAATGATCATTCTATTTAATTTTATTTCAGTGAACTAAATATTATATTATTGTATTTGTAAAAATGAGTTTCATTATTTTTTTTTTAATAATTGAAGTAATGAATTATTTAATAGTAATGGATAGTAATTTGCTAAATGTGTATATCAGTAACAATTGCCTTTTGAGAAATATTTTTTTTTTAGTTAAAATTGATCGAATTTTATATTCGATCATTGAATAAATTAATAACATTAGCCATAAAAAATGTCCAAGATCTATTTTAATAATTATGATTTATATGTAGGAAAATTTATATCCCATCTTGAGGAATGGTAATCCATTTAGTCCTTGAGCCTGTTGGATAATTCTCAATTAAATCCAACTCACCCAAATTACTCAGTACCATGTTTAACTATTTGGTTTAGACCTCTTGCAGGGTCACTAAAATTGAACACTGATGGCAGCTTAAGAGGAGACCCAGGCCAATCTGGTTATGGTGGTCTACTGCGGGATGAAGTAGGAACTTGGCTGTGGGGCTACCATGGATACCTGGGGAGTTGCACGAGTTTGGAAGCTGAACTGTGGGGTCTCTACCGGGGACTCACCATCATCATACAGAAAGGATTAACAAATATTGAGCTTGAAACAGATTCCCAAGATGCAAGGCAGCTGATCACAGATGGTGCTACCAGTTCTTGTCCATACAGAGCCTTGATTGAGGATGCCAACTTTCTCCTGAGAAGATGCAAATGCAGAATTTCTTACATCCTAAGAGAAGCCAATAAATGCGCTGATGCTCTTGCCAACATAGGAGTCAGCCAATCTGAGCATTTTGTTTTCTTAGATGAGCCACCCAATGTTCTTCATTCTGCACTAGTTACAGACATGGTGGCTACTAGTTCTAGAAGGGACTGAGTTCCCTTTGTTGTTATATCTGTATTAAACTCTATCTGTTTAACCTTCATTTGAATAAAAAAAAAAAAGATAATCCATTTGGTCCTAAGAATTTTCTTATAAACCAATTAGTCTCATTGATTTTGAAAAGACAGATTTAATATATTATTTAAAAATTAAATTTACGGTTATACCCTTATTTCTATTATGTTTCCTTCTATTTATTTTATTTTTTTTTGGTGCTAAAAAGGTAAAGTACACAATGTATGAGAATCAAATTTGGATTAATTTTTATATGAAAATCTTTTTTTTATTTGAAAAACATTTCAAAATGAGTACAAAAATGACTTGAAATATAAGATTCTTCAAACATTCCAAAAGAATGTGAGATTCTTCAAACATTTCCTAAGGAGTATAAAAACTAGGGTGAATTACACCAATAGTCCCTATAGTTTGGGCTTTGTGTCACTATGGTCTTTGACTTTTCAATTGTAACATATTTGATCCTAAATTTTGAATTTTGTTCCAAATAAGGACAATTTAAGATACTATTGGATTTTTCAATGGCAAATTCGTCAATTTGATAAAATATAAATTAATTTGACAAAAATAAATGTCAAAAAATTATTTTTGAATTTTTTAAAATTATTTCTACCTACTAAAGATAAAATTATATAAAATTGATAAATCTTTTGAACATTTATTTATTTTTTTACCAAATTAATTTTTATTATGTATTCGGATGATAATCATATAAAATTAATTTTTAAAAATTAATCATGTAATTTTTATTAGTTTTTATTAATTTTACATAATTTTATCTTTAATGGGTAGAAATAATTTTTAAAAATTTTAAAATATTTTTTTTTAACATTTATTTTTGTCAAATTAGTTTATATTTTATCAAATTAACGATTTTGCCCTTGAAATTAAGCAATGGTATGTTCAATTGTCCTTATTTGAAACAAGATTCAAAATTCAGGGTCAAATGTGTTACAATTGAAATGTTAGGGATTAAAGTAACATGAGCCCCAAACTATAGGGATTGTTAGTGTAATTTGCCCTTTAAACTATAATACTCTAATGTAACATTTCAAAAAAAAAATTAGTGTAACACCCTAATATAATACAAAAAAAAAAAACTCCTTAGTGTATTTTTTCTAAACGTAACACTCCAATATAACACTCCATAAAAACTCCTTAGTGTAACATTCTAATGTAATACAAAAAAAAAATTCTTAGTGTAACACTCTAATGTAACACAAAAAAAAATTTATTAGTGTATTTTTTTCAAAGATGACATTCTAATATAATACTCTAAAAAAACTCCTTAGTGTAACACTCTAATATAACAAATACAAAACTCTAGTGTAACATTTTAATATAATACACAAAAAAATCCTTAGTGTACTTTTCTTAAATGTAACACTCCAATGTAACCCTAAAAAAAAAAAGGACGTGAGATTCTTCAAACCATTCCAAAAGGAGTACAAATATTTCTTAGTAAATTTTGGGCAAATGTATAATTTTAATCTGTGAGTGTTACGTTTAAAAAAAATATACTAAAGAGTTTTTTAGTATTTTTGTGTGTTATATTTGGAATTATATTGATTGGAGTATTACGTTTGGAAAAAGTATACTAAAGAGTTTTTTTTTTCTTTCTTGTGTTACATTGAAGCATTACGTTTGAAAAAAGTACACTAAAAAGTTTTTTTTTAGCATTACTTTTATTACATTTAGGAAAAGTACACCATGGAGTTTTTTAATTTGTTACATTGAAATGTTATGTTATTAGAGTGTTACATTAGAGTGTTACGTTTTTATTCGTAATGTGAGAATTGTTACAAAATGAGGAAAAATCCAAAACTTTAGTACGGATTACCCAAATGTGTAATTTTACATTTTGAGAAACCCACTTTTATTTCTAAAAAATTAAATCCAAACATGTAAGTGACTATTCTTTTATTTAATTTCCACTTTAATGGAACCTTTTTGGTTTATAAAAAAAAATGAGAGATGATTAAACAATTCACAAGATTACATTTTGAAATTTAGTGCTGCTTCACCCTTATATCTACTTCAATAATTATGATTTATGTCAATTATAAAATTCATATGAAATTGTTTAAAAAATACAATATTTTCATATTGAATTTATCACCTAATATTTTAAATAATTCTTATGCATAGTATAGCTAAAAAATTAATTACTTTTTTATTTTATTTTATTTATATATGCAAGAATTACATAGTCAGAACCAGCATTCCATACACACAAATATACGCATAGAAATTACTATTATTGTAGACATATTCTGGAATTTAAAAAAAAAGGGTTAATCCATATATTAATCCTATTAGAAAAAAAGGGTTCATTCATATATTAATCTCATTAGATCACATTCAGGGGCAGAGGGAGCATGTGACCGGGGGGTCACGTGCCCCCTGGATTTTGGGATTTTTTTTTTTTTTTGCAAACATAAAAAAAAAAATTAAATAAAAAATTAAAATATATTATTAGAGTAAAATGTCAATGACATTTTAAAAATTATGAAAACAATAATAGTTGTTTTGATTGAAAATGAAGAGGCTATTATAAATAAGGATTATTTATCAATAAATCCCATTTTACAAACTGTTATACCAATTAGTCCCACTTTTATTCTTTTGTTTCGTTTAGTCCTGCTGGTGGAGAGATTTGGTCCTTTTTTATTTTATTTTCCATTTTTGGTTTCATTATGTGGACGTTTGTGCCCTTGTGGTAATTGGGAAGTGTTTTGCGGTTCCATTTTTTGTTTGGAAACATTGCAGTTTTGGTTTGGCTAATTTGAATGATACATTCAATACATTTTAGTCATTGACAATTAGGGTTTTGTGAATTTGAATATGGTGTTTTTGGTGTTAGCTGTGTGACACACTGGTTGGTTGTGTGTATGGGGATAAGCAACAAAAGAAATTGTGTAAATTGGACAGTGATGGTTGGGACACGTATAGTGGTAAACAATGATTTCTTTGTAGGATTAGGTATGTGTGGGTATGTGTGAGTTGAGCTTTATATATTGTTTGCATTGCAGGGACATTAAAGGGATATGTTTTTGGTTTATGTGTGTCTGGTGTGGTAGTTTTGTTGAGTTTATGGGCCATGGTTTGACAATGTGACGGTGGGGGTAATTAAATTTGTTTGGGTTTTTTTATTGTTTTTTTGTGTTGTTGTTGTTTGTGAGGTATATGTGATGTGTATGGAAATTAGCTGGCAAATAAGTTGTGATAGTGGGACATTGATGGTGGGGGCCACATATAGTGCTAAACAATGATTTGGTGGTGTGTGTTGAGGGTTGGTTGGTTATGTGTATGTGAATAAGTGCTCCAATTGGTTGTGTTAGTGTGACATGGATGGTTGGGGCCACATGTAGTCAATTAGGTTGTGTGCCTTGTGTCAACCACCAGACACACTAGTTAAGCCCAAAACCTACTTATGCGATTTGACCTTTTGTGACACCCCCTCTGTGTATCACGTGCCACACACACCACACATCCCTTTCTTATTTACCCGCGTGTGACACACGCACCTAACCCAAAGCCCACTAACCCAGTTGTAACTGATCTACTAACATGTAAATGAGGGCATTAATGTCCTTCAAAAAACCCCAGGACTAAATGGTTCATTAGAAAAAAAAAATGGGACCAATTGGATCATAAGATCAAATTTTAGGATTTATTGGTAAATCTCTCTATAAATAAACCATATTAGCTATGAAAATTTTTGAATGTAACGACTATGTCATTATTAGTGATATGCAAGTATAAGTAATCTCACTATAAAAATATGAAATTTATTAGATTGTTAGTTACATTTGACATGTGAGGTTTACTATTTATGCGTTTATTTACCATTAGTGGGTGATGTTACATACTAGTGATGAAGTGGTATTACCATTATATTGAATTTTTAATCAAATTTTGTATCAAAAAATAATTTATCATTATATAATTTATTTTAAGGCTTATATCCATATTTTTTTTTTGTATTGTCCATGATACACTAGTTACAAATAATATTTTTTTTCTTGATGTTTCCTGAAATCAATTGTAAAAAATTTACGTGAAATATTTTTGTAAAAATTATTATAATTAGTAAGTGCTCCCTCTAAATTAATTTTCTGGCTCCGCCACTGATCACATTCACATTATTATTAGTTGTAGGCTTTTAGTTGATAGACCACAATTAACTCAAATACATGCATTATATGTATTAGAGTTGGAACTACCAGAATAAAATCTAATTTTGTTGCTTTGTAGTTTAGTGAAATTCATTTTAAAAATAAATAAATAAAAAATAACTCATTTAAATCGAAAATCAAAAAGAAAGAAGAGAAATTGGGCCATGTTTCCCGAGGGAGGCCGCCCTCTCTCGGGCCAGCAGTCTTCTACTTCTAGTCGACTGCTCTATGACGGGCTTCCCTGTTTCCTGGGCTCTGCTCGCTCGTCTACGCTCCGGCCTAGCAAGTAATAATTGAAAAATGATGTTTCCTTGCCTGCATTAAGATTTAAAACTCAAACAATATTGATTGGGTAAATTATGAATTAGTAAATATAAAGATTAAATATATTTTATTTTTCGTAAGTGAAAATCTGTAAAGAACCAAGTTTGCAATTTATTTTTTACTTTTGTTGGGATAAATTTGCATAAATAACAATAATCAAAAAAATTCCAACAAGATTTTTC
>JAPPVO010006830.1:0-24114 GCA_030407325.1 Camellia japonica | reverse complement strand
ACGAGCACGGAACCTACGCTCGAGATGCGCAACCTCGGATCGGAGGCAATGGAAAATTGCCCCTTGCTTAAAAGAGCTGCACAGCAATGGAAAGTTGCCCCCTGGTTTGAACGGCGACTTATGGCAACTTTCGGCAACGGAAAGTTGCCCCTTGTTTGGATGATGCCGCGGCATTTTGTAAATAGTCCTCATCAGTGATGATCACGACCGAACTCTCGAACATGGAGAAGACGAAGATGGTCAGAACCAATATATGGACACAGTCACTTTGAAAGCGTTGGTGGCTGGACTTCAGGATGAAGTTGCCTACGTATCCCAAACATGGGAATCCAGCCTTACGTAGTTCCGGTGTCACAACCGAACTATCGAATTTAGATAAGGCAAGGATGATCAAAACCATTACATGGACTAAATCGCTTTGAAAACGTTGGGGGTTGGACTTCAGGGTGAAGTTGCCTACGTATCCCAAACATGGGAATCAAGCCTTACGTAGTTCCAGTTAAGGTACACTCGGGTATTTTAACCTTCACTTTTTTTGGCTCTAACTTTTGCCAAGGCGCCCGTTGCGGGTTTTCGACCTTGCGAGCTTCTGTTTTCTTTTCTTTTCAATTCTTTTCTCTTTTTTTCTTTTTTTCTTTCTTTTTTTTTTTTCGCTCTAACTTTTGCCTGGGTCGCCCTTCCGGGTTTTCGGCCCAGCGAGCCTCTCAAAGGGTAAAAGTGTAACAAGTCCATGCCAAATGGTTTTGAGATTGAAGCCATCCGTACTCAGGAAAGTGGCTGTTGTTATTAATTTGCAGAAAGATCCACCTTTGGCTCTTTGAGCATATCGGACATTTTTGCCCCTAGTTTAAGGGGTGCTTCTGTTCTAGCTTTGCAAGCTTCTGTTGACGACGTCTGATCTCTTGGTCTAACTTTGGTGCCTCTTATTCGAGGGCTGCTCCAAATTTGGCCACACAGGCCTCTCTTGATGGTTGATCGTTGAACGTTCTGAATTGCGGTCAAGGCTCGAAAACAAACGGATTGAATCTTGAGGCTGAGAGCGATCCTAGGCTGCACAATCTCGAGAGCGATTCCACACAGGTCTTCACAGGACCGCGCAAAACATTTTGTTTTTGAAAGTTTTTACGAAAGCGACAAATCGCTCGCGCTGAAGATAGTGTGGAACCGGTTTGGGTCAAGCTAGGGTCCTTCTCAGTACTCACGCTAACAAGCATGATTTCATTCATTAAAGGCTTAGCATGCCTATCTTACTCTCAATTGATCAAAGTTTTGTAAAACCCGAGGAATTCCTTCCTCTTCGTTTTCACCACCACAGTGTTCAAAAAGGGTTTTTGAAAAACTTAGGTCAATATAATGAGTTAGAGCACAGAAGAGTAAGTGAGATGCTCCGCCATTTCAGCCAAATCCTCTGGCACAACTAGCTCAAGGTAGCAATAATCACGGAAACATGATAGCCGTAGCTGTTTCATTCAGATTTCCTGGTTGCAACTGGCTACACAGCAGGGACACTCAAAAAGAAAACAAAATGGGAATTACAAAACAACACGGTGTTCGAGGCAACAACCTCAGAACCACCCGACATTCTATACAAGGAGACTGACTCGCTACAACAAGATAGACCCTTAAGCAAAAAGAACTGACTCAAGGCGATAAGACAGACTCAAAACAAAACAAAGAACTGACTCGATACCCAAGCCAGTATTTACAAAACTAGCATTCACAGATGCTCAAAAATGCGTGCCAGACGCCACATCCAAAATACACCGGGCGCCGCCCACAGGTGGTCCCAACCCCGATCACATACTCGCAGTATCTTCGAAGTCCAATAGCTGGGTAGTAACAGACTTGGCTGAGGTGGGTGGGAGGATAACCTCATTGTTGATTAAATCTTGCACCTCATGACGAAGGCGGAAACAATTGTCGGTAGCATGACTAGTTTGCTGGTGTACACGCAGTACAAAGTAGCATCATGTGTGAGAGGAAGATTCTTCGGGAGAGGCCGAGGCTCGAGGGGTTTAAGATGCCCTCTTTTGGCCAGGATCTGGAGTGCCTTAGACAACGGCATGTAGAGAGTGTGGAAGACCCTGCGCCCTCGGGGCAGGTACTTTGAAGTCTGAGTGTTCTTGCATGACGCACTAGCGAAAGGGTCGGCAGGCACTGCTTTGACCTTCTGATCTTTCCTAGGTGTAGGGTTGGGAGTGGAAGGAACTGTTTTGGCATGACGGGGCCTATCCCGGTTTTCTGACTGGCTCGTACTGCCTTCGGTTGGAGTGGGGAAAACATCATCCACAACCTTGGTCACAACTGAGGATACTTGTTGTTTACTCATCCCCCCGGCTTTCAAAGCCTCGACTGCCCACAACAGTTGTTCAATGGGATAGGCATCTGCCTCCATTTTGTTCTTACCTCTGGCTTCAGCCTGATCGAGGGCTTGGGTTGATGTTGACACGTCATTGCCATAGCCGGAGGCAACCTCGGGTTGGCTAAGCTCGATCACAATTCGCCCCAATAGCGGGGGTTCCTGTGGTATAAAATTCCTGGCATATGGTGCAGGTGGGGGCGAAGCCGACATCCCGTAAGCAAGATCTGCCACGGACCTCTGGAGGTCACCTATCATCCCTATCAATTCGAATGTGGTGGGCTCACGAGCTTGGTACAACTGGGGGGTCCAGATTGGGTGCGCAACAGGCGACCGAGGTGGATGCGGTACATCAACATTGGTCTCACTTTGCAGAGTGATTCCTTGATCTAATGCGGCTGTCATAACCACAATCTCCTCCGAATTCTGCGTCATCATAAGTTCGTTGTACTGAACGGTGACTGACGGATCAGATGTCTGTCTTGCCTCAGCAAAGGGGGAACACTGGCTATTCTGTATCAACTCTCTGAACTGAAAGGAAAAACAAGCAGCATTTCAGCCCAAACGGATCAAACACAGGTGTAGCGGACAACTGTACTCTACTACTGATCACTGTTCCCCAAAATCACTACCCCAAAATACTAAATTGGGCATCCACAGATGTAACTGATTTCTCACAAATACTGATACCGGTGCCCTCAGGCCTTATACTTAAACTTGCAAACTGATATGCACGTTCATGTAGAGATACACTCTAAAAGCACATAGCAAGTAAAAGAGCCAAAATACCCCTATATTGGGGTAGGGTTTCCCTGTCCTATTTTGTCGAGAGCTAGGGTTTCACTACGCATGCAGCGGTTTCAAACAACCTATATCGGGGGTAAGCACCTGTCCTAGCTTGGAATGGTCACTATGGATTCCGAATATGCACTAGGTCGAAGGTCAAAAGGGTGCCCTGGTAAAACCGGGGTTTGTGTTCCCATACTGGCAGAGCTCGCAACTGGTCAGCCTTATGGCACGCTTCTCGAAGCGAGCCTCTGGCAAACCGCTCAGGAATAGCAGATGGCCAACACGGTGTCCTAGGCGCACCAATGCACATGCAACGCAAAGAAACACATAAGTGAAATCAAAACAGGATATCACGAGTTCGAGTCAAGTTCTCTAACTCCCCAGCAGAGTCGCCAGAAACTGTAGACGTCCCCGAACATCCCGGGAGGGAATCCCGTTTTGTTCGTCTATGGGTCTACTACAGTTCAGGACTCAAATTGTCACGGTTCTTAATCTGAACCAAAGAGTCCAAATCCGGCAAATCGTTTTGAGAAAACAGATTTTTAGAAAAGGAGTGCCAAACATGGACTGCTTTGCCAGATACAGGGTCGCCACCTAAATATTTTATTTTGGGAGAATTTAGGAAACCTTGACTCGGTGCCAAAGGCCACGTGTCCGTCATCACCAAAGTTGCCTCGGCTCGGGAACTTGGGTACGATTGGGGAAGGTTAGCTATGAGCACCCCTTCTCGCTCAATCAAAGATCGGCCTCTACTAACCGTGATATCTGATTTTGAAAATGTTATGTGTTCCTATTCCGGTTAATTAGCTAGAATTACTATGTGAGGCGCATAACACAAAAGTATAGACTAGATCGCCTAATTTGGAACGAAGCACTGCATATCCGTTTGTTTGAAAACGCTTTGAGATTTGCTACTCGTAAGTAGGCTAAAACACGGATTTCAATGAATTGTTCCAACTCAAACAATCCAACCTTCACCCATAGGCATTCAGGCAGTTAATCAAATAAGCATTTAGCCGCATGGTAAGCATGTTAACATTCACATTCATGCGAGATGCTAAAGCATAAATACTTACATCGTACTCCGAGCCAAAACAAAAGACATGTTAGCAATCGTGCATGATCCAAGTCCATGTTAAGTGGCTAATGCAACACATACAGAATGTCACTAGAATAGGCTCGGCTAATCCTAGGATGACATGTGGAATGCACAGATAGCATGTATTCAAGTTAGATTTGAAATACTATGCATTTAGCATGATGCGCCGAGCCCGATGCATGCAATACTGCTGAATGATGCACGCATGCATAGCATAAGGATGTTAAATTAAACATGCCCTAATACTAACCATCAAAAGCAAGTAATTAAAAGGGAGAAAGAAATGGGGGTTGGAAGACATGCACACACGCACCCACACTTATTACAAATTAGCCCTCTCTCGGAGGGACCGAAAGAATAATACAAATTTAACTAACCTACACGCTAATTAAATATTACAGACCAATTAAACTAACAAATCTAATAAAACAGGAAATAGCCTCGGGAAGAGGGCCCAATGCAATGCGTGTTCGGCTCCGCTCGGAAGTCCACTGCTATGCACAAGCTGCCTCTGTTTTCCCTGCTCTGCTCCTCTGAAGACTGCCAAAGTCCCAAGGTGCACTGTTTAGACACTGTGGAGCACCACGGCTAAGGCAAATGGTCACCGGCCATGGAAGGATGGTCATCAACCATTGGTTGAGCTATCGGCCATCCATGAATGGTCGATCGGCACTCTATGTAGCCGACCGGCCAAAACTTCCTACATAAACCTGTTTTGACAGCAGCAGAAGGCAAAACATGGCATGACAATGCACTTCAAGCAAATGTGTGCACAACCACACCCATTATCAAGTTTATGACTCAAAGGGGTATGGTTCTTGGTTCTCGGACCAACAATCGCGCATTTCCATGCATGATGGCCCAAGAAACCAAGTTTGCATTTTGATTTCAAATGGAATGCAATGCACAAAACAAACAAATGAGGCCCAACCTCAATCATGGATAGTTAAGAGGCAAGGCATGCATGTCAATGCAATGCATCCAAGGCATGTTAACTAAGTATGCAACATGAGCATGTAATGCACAATGCATACTAGGCATACAACCTATGCAAGCAAGTATGCAAGGCATGAGGCAATGCAAACCAACAAGTGTGCAAGATGCAATGTGGATTTTCAAGCATGCAAACAAACATGTGATAGGCCAAGTACGCAACAACACACAAGGTGAGCATGCCACAACATGCAAGAATGGACTTAGACTAATTTAGGCAGCCCTCAAACAAGCCTAAAACAGTGGCCAACATGCTCAAGAATGGGAGCCAAAACACATACAAATAGGCATGCATGCAAGGTCCAACACTTAGGCACATAGAGACAACTTTTAAGCACACTTAAAAGAGAATAAACATGGGCTAATGGCATGCATTATAAGCTCTGAAATTGCATGGAAAAGAGGTGCCAAACCAATTAATCAACACAAGCAAAGCATGCAACCAAGACTCACACATCCAAGGCCAATCAAGCCAAAATGCAAAGAGACTACACAAAGCATGTTGAGCATGACCAAAGCAACTGAAAATAGAGCTAAATCATACTAAAACAAGCATGAAAGCTTCACAAAGCTAGGCCTAAATCATGCTAGAACAAGGGTCAAGGCCTAAAGCATGTTAAGGCAAATTTAAGGCATTACAAGACAAGTATGCTAAGCAAGCATGGTGTGTCTAAACCAAGTAAAAAAAGAGCTATATTATGACATAATAAGCACAAAAAACAGCTAAGGCATGGCCAACACACACTTAAACTACATGCTCACTCATGAGGCAAAAATGGCCCTTTTCAAGGACAACAAGGAGAGGGGGTGGCCCTCTCCTTCTTAGGACCCTAAACCACCATCCTCACCACTGAAATCCCTCAAGATTTCAGTGGTGAGGAGACCCACACAAGGTGGTCCCGGAGCTCACCAAAAATGGCACAAAATGGGGCCAAACAAGGCCTAAGAGGGGTCAAACAACCCCAAAGCTTAAAACACCCTTAACCAACTAGTTAAAGCACTCAAAAACAGAACTTTTATTAGTTATGTGCTAGGCTCAAAAATAGTTGCAAGATAGGTAAAAAAGCTATGCAAAAATGGGGTAAAAAGGGGTAAGATTCTTACCCTTGTTGACCCTCTTCACAAATAATGCTCCAGCTGGTTCTTTGGCTCCAAACTAGTCTAAAAACTTCAAGAAAAGGCCTCTGGCCCCTCAACAATCAAGGTAAGGTGTGATGGTGGGTGTTTGTGTGCAATACTAAGGCTAAACACACACAAATACAAGAGAGAGAGAGATATAGATATAGGATAGATACACAACTCAAACCCTAAAACCAGAGCTCTCTATGAAAATCTTGTCTATGTTTTGTAACCCTAATGGAGGAAGAAAAGGCTCCCTCTTATAGAGGGTTCAATCTTGCAAGCTTACAAGACAAGCTAGCCAAGAGGGAGATCCCTCCATACACGTGTATGGAGGGAAGCAAAGTGTATGCCAGCTAGCATACAAATATCTGCAAAGCAGATGCACAGTAGTCGGCCGGCCAAAAATGCAATTTGACTAAAAAAATGGCCGGTCGACCATCTATAGTGCCGGCCGGCCAAACATTTGGCCGGTGGCAACCAAACACAGCCGGTGGCCTCAAGCCATGGCTGGTGATGTGTGGGTGTAACAAGCCCGCGGGGGACCTCGCTACAGTTCGGACTTGATTTGTGTCGGTTCTTAATCTTGAACCAAAGAGTCCAACTCTGGCAAATCATTTTGGAAGAAAAACAGATTTTTTGAAAAGTAGTGCCAAACATGGACTGCTTTGCCAGATTACAGAGTCGCCACCTAAATATTTTTTATTGGGGAATTTAGGAAACCCTGACTCGGTGCCGAAGGCCACGTGTCCGTCATCACCAAATGTCTTGGCTCGGGAGCTTGGGTACGATCGGGGAAGGTCAGCTATGAACACCCCTTTCGCCCGTTCGAAGACCGGCCTCTACTAACCGTGATATCCGATTTTGAAAACATTACATGCTCTTATTCCGGTTATTAGCCTAGAATTACTACGTTATGCGCACAGCAAACAAGTATAGACTAGGTTGCCTAATTCGGGAATAAATTGCATATCCGTTCGTTTTGAAAGCGTTTCGGGTTTTGCTACTCGCAAGTAGGCTAAAATACGGATTTCAATGAGTTTTCCAACTCAAGCAACCCAACCTCCATCCACAGGCATTTAAACAGTTTATCTCACATAAGCACTTAGCCGCATGGTAAGCATACTGTCATGGCAACATTCACACGCATGTGATATGCTAAAGCGTAAATACTTACATCGTACTCCGTGCCAAAACAAGAAACTAGTTAGCAGACATGCATGTCCCTAGGTCATGTTAAGTGGCTAATGCAACACAGGCAAGAATGCAATTTAGAGTAGGCTCGGCTAACCCAAAAATGGCATGTGAAATGCAATCATTTAATGCATGTATTCAAGTTGGAATTTGAAATACAATGCAGCTTGTATGATGTACCGAGCCCGGTGCATGTTTAGACAAATGCATGGATGCACGCATGCATTGCATAAGGTATGCTAAAAATAAACGTGCCCTAATCTACCATCATAAGCAGGTAAATAAAAGGGAAGAAAGAAGTGGGGGTTGGAAGACATACAAACCACTCGCCCACACTTATTACAAATTTGCCCTCGCTCGGAGGGACCAAAAGAATAATACAAATAATTAACTACGCAAGCTAATTAAATATTACAAATTAATTAAATTAACAAATTAATTGATCTAAGGAAAACAGTAAACCGCCTCGGGGCGAGGGCTCAATGCATGCGCACTCGGATTCCGCTCGGAATTGCACTGCCATGCCTAGCTTGCCTCTGTTTTCCCTGCTCTGCCTTTCTGAAAACTGCCAAAGTCTCAGAACTACTTCTCAAGGCACTGGGGGATACCACCGGCTGAGGGGAAACACCACCGGCTGAAGTATGTGGCCACCAGCACAAAATGAACTCATCGGCTGATAATTTATTGCCGGTCGGCACTAAACATTGCCGGCCGGCAATGAATTCCTGCAGAACCTGCAACTCACAGCAGCAGAGGGCAAAATCTTGCATGGCAATACAATTCAAGCCATTTATGCACCAAACACACTCCTTATCATGTTTGTGACTCAAAGGGGCATGTGCCTCGATCCTCGGGCCACCAATCACGCATTCCCATGCATGATGGCCCAAAGGATTAAATGTGCACTTTCAATCTCAAATGCATGCAAACCAAACAAACCAAAATCCCAATCCCTATCACCAAATCAAGGGACAAGGAATGCGTGTTGATGCAATGCAACCTAGTCATGTTAGCTATCATGCAATATGAACAATGCAATGTACTTATGCAAAACATACAAGCCAACATGAGATAAGCATGCAAGCAAGCAAATGATGGTCTTAAACATGACTTAGGCAACTCTAAATAGGCCTAAAATCAGTGGCAAAACCAAGAAAATGAAGGCCAAAATACACACACGTGCATGCAATTATGGTCCAACACCTTAAGCATAAACAAGGCAACTCTTAAGCACATTTGAAAGGGGATATCATGGACAACTAGCATGCAATATAGCTCTGAAATTGCACAAAATAGAGGTGCCAAACCAACTAATTCAAGCAATTAAAGCATGCAAATGGCCCAAGTACTTGAGGCTCACCAAAGAGGCAATGAACTACACTTAGTACAACCACACATGGCAATACTTGGGCGACCAAAAACAGAGTTTTAACACATAAAACTAAGTCCAAAAGACCACCTAGATGGCATCTAAATGACATGAATCCAAAGGCATGCACAAATGCACTTTCAAGGAGCATACAACACAAGCTCATAAGGCATTAAAGAGACATGCAAGGCAAGCATACAAGCATGTTGAAGGGACTGAAATAGCATGGAAAATGGTTCCAAACCATTGAAATGATGCAAACAAAACATGCTACACATTCACATACTTGAAGCATACAAGCCACAATACAAAGGAGCTATACTAAGCATGCTAAGATCGACCCAAAAAACCATGGACAGAGCTAAAGCATGGCAAAATAAGCACAAACACTTCACAAAGTCAAGGCCAAAACACGCTTGAACAAAGGCTAACAACCTAAGACATGTTAAGGGATTTACAAGGCATTACATGGCAACTATGCTAAGCATGCATAAGGGACCAAAACCAACTCTTAGCAATGTCATATCATGGCATAATAAACATAAAATGCATCCTAGACATGCTCAACAACACACCAACAAGGCTTCCTCAAGAGGCCAAAACTTGTCCTTTTCAAGGACAACAAGGAGAGGGGGTGACCCCCTCCTTCTTGGGACTTCAAGGCATCATCTACACCACTGAAATCCCTCAAGATTTCAGTGGTGAAGAGACCCCAACACCAAAATCCCGGAGCTCAACAAAATAGCACAAAAATGAGGCCTTTCAAGGCCTAAGAGGGGCCAAACACACCCAAAGCACAAAACACCCTTAATAAACTATCAAGAGGACTAAAAAACAGAACTTTTTTGTATTAAATGCTAAGCACAAAAATAGTTCTAAACTATGCAAAAATGGAGTGCAAAAATGGGGTAAAAAGGGGTAGTTTCTTACCCTTGAAGACCACCTTCACAAAGGTTGATGTTCTTGCTTCCTTGAGCTCAAATCCAACCAAAAACTCCAAGAACAACCTCTTGGAACCTCAGTAGCCAAGGAAAGGTGAAACACTAGGTGTTGATGTGCAATAGTGAGACACAAACACCTAGTGTACAAACAAGAGAGCAAAAGAGAGATAGAATAGATATAGACTTCAAACCCTAAAACCAGAGCTTCTTCTCTGTCTTTTCTCTCTAAAATGTCTAACTCTCCAACCCTTGAGCCAAGAGGAGGAAGGGTTCTCTTATAGGCAACAAAGCTTACAAGCTAAGTAAACCAAAGGCTCATCCCTCCATACACGTGTATGGAGGGGAAACAAATGCTATAACAGCTGCTTCAAAATATCTCAAAAAGCAACTGCACAGTAGTCGGCAGGGCAAAATTGTCATTTTGACAAAATTGACTGCCGACCGGACAAAAGAGTGCCGACCGGCACAATATAGTGCCGATGGCAACACCAACCAGCCGGTGGCCTCTAGTCATTGCCGGTGGTGTGTGGGGATGCCTCACAAGGCATTCCCTGCCCCTCCAAGGCAAAGAACAAGTGTTTGGTGCAAAACTAGACACAAAACGGTCAAGTTCGGAGGTCCTGAGGCAAGGCGCGTAGCCGAGAACTCCGGGAACTCCAAACAAACACGAACATGGATAATCACCGAGTGTTCAAGCGATGACGTCCAGGTCTTGAGGACGGTCAAAAATGGGGTGTCTACAGTTGCCCCTCTTTGACAGAACTCGGAAGTCATAACAATGACGGGAGTGAATGTCAAAGCCCAGAGACGACCCATTTTTGACAAGGCCGAAGACTTGGACAAACATACAAAGCGCAAATGGTTGAACTCGCAAGCTGCCTACGTATCCCTTTAGGAATCAAACCAGCGGAGTTCAGGCACAGGCATACAAGCCGTAGATAAGGTATGCGCCCGTAGGCGGGGGCAAGATGTAACTGACGATGCAAAAGGCCGAGCATAACTTATGATCATGCAAAGAAAGCTGTAATGAAGCACACATGCGACAGTTATAAGCTAGCATGCACCAATCTACACTACAATGCAGAAAGGATGTAAGAGAATTATGCAATTCTCAATACGTCTCACTCGGAGGATACAATACCTGTGCGGCTCGTCCGGTTGCACCGGCCTCAAATGAGCTGTACATACAATATCGTGCCTGCAAAGAAAACAAACTTAACAGGTATGATATTGTTAGCAACATGCATGACAATGCAATGATGAAATGCAAAATGATATGCAAAATATACAAAACTATGTATAAACAATGCAAATGATAATGCAATGCAATTGAAACTATGCAAACTACGTGCAAAGCAATTAAATCATGGTTCAATCGTGAGCGATTCGAAACCACACAAATGTCAAATAGGTTGATGGAAGTAACAAGTCCGTCTACCATAGAAAAGGTGCCGCAACCTCAAACCAACATACCAGCGTGGAGTAGGCGCGATACACATGCAGAACTATGAGTGATGTAGACGGACACAAGGACAAGTATTGGGTGGATTGACATAAGTGGGGTGACGACCCGCTGAGGAAAGAACAATGATCCTAATGCCGGATGCAACAATTACACTACAATGTAATATGCGATTATGGCGCGCGGGCCAAACTGTATTTCGCTTAGGAAAGGCATGCACACATACAAACCATGTCTAACACAGAAAAGGTGCCGCAACCTCAAACCAACATACCAGCGTGGAGTAGGCACGATGCACATGCAGAACTGTGCTTTGACGTGAAAAGTATGGACACATACCAAACCAAGCTCAACAAGGAAAGGTGCAAGCCATAAATGGAAGATGATGCAGTGGATGCATGCAACTACAATGGATACAATGGATATGGCACGCAGGCCAAACCAAGTTTTGCCTAGGAAGGGCATGTACACGTACAAGCCATGTCTAGCACAGAAAAGGTGCCGCTACCCTCAAACCAACATACCAACGTGGAATAGGCGCGTACACATGCAGAACTGTGTTTTGACGTGAAAAGTATGAGCACATACCAGACCAAGCTCAACAAGGAAAGGCGCAAGCCCTGGATGGAGGATGATGCAGTGGATGCATGCAACTACAATGCAATGGAAATGGATATTTACAGCAAATGCATGACATATGCAGGTTTTTTGAAATGCATGACATATGCACTATATACGATGATGTATGACATATGCATGTTTTTTTTGTTTTTTGTTTTTGAAATGCATGACATATGCAATATTTAGAATGATGCATGACATATGCAGTATTTACAATGATGCATGACAATGCATGTGTTTTTGTTTTTGGAATTTTTTGAAATGCATGACATATGTAGTATTTACAAATGATGCATGACAATGCACTATGATGCAACGACTATGATTGCAGCTTTCCCTATCTTACCAACAGGGCGATATACTAGGTTGGTTCAGTATCCAGAATTGAGGCGTAAACATGCCGCCTCAACCTATGGGGCTTCCATACAGATTTCAAGCCGAGGGTACACCCCCTGGGTATTTAAACCAGACTTTAGTCTCGAAGATCCCGAACCGTTGCGTTCTAGGCATGAGCCGTTCAAACTCTAGCTTTCACCGTCCCAGTTGGTCTTCTAGGAACTCACCGCAAAAACAGGCAGGTGGCTTTACCAGGCCACCGAAAGTCGTTCGGGCACGACAAACACCAAAGGAATTGCACCTTCAGAGGATTTAAGGTCTCCTAGACTGGGATGCAACGCATGACAATGCATGTTTTCTTGTTTTATGCTGATGATGCATGATGTTTCTGAAATGCGCGCCAACGCGCAGCTTTTGAGACGCATGCCAAATGCAATGAGGTGTGCGCTTTAATGCGTTGAAGGTCTTGCACCTCCCAAGGATTTAAGGTCTCCTAGACCGTGCGTGTTTAAGGTCTCGCCAGACTGGGGGAATGAACAAAACAATGTAATGTATGATGCAAGTGAGACACGCATGCCATGAAGGGATGGAAAATGATATGTGAATGAGACACGCATGCCTCAAGGAATTGAGGCACGCGTACCCCAAGATATGCATGACAATGCGAATGAACTAAAGTGCGTAACAACGCACATCTTTTGAAATGCACCGAAGGTCTCGCACCTTCCGAGGATTTAAGGTCTCCTGGACCGTGCGTGTTTAAGGTCTCGCCAGACCGGGGGGGCAATGCATGAATTGAGATGCGGTGCACCAGACTGCACGATACGCAAGATCGCGTGATGGAATGCATGCCAAATGCAAAGGGGCGCGCAAAACAGCGCGGCGCGTTAGACAACGCGGGTGAAGGTTTTGCACCTCCCAAGGATTTAAGGTCTCCTAGACCATGCGTGTTTAAGGTCCCGCTAGGCCGGAGGGGAAAACAATGAGGTGCGCAAAATAGCGCGATAAAATGCAAAATGAGATGCAAGATGAGGCACGCATACCTCATGGATGCAAAATGCACAACAAAATGCAAATGAAATGCAAAGTGAGGCACGCATACCTCAAGATGTAAAATGCAAAACAAAATGCAAATGAAATGCAAAGTGAGGCACGCATACCTCAAGATGCAATGAAATGCAAAATGAAATGCAAAACGAGGCACGCGTACCTCGAGATGCAATGAAATGCAAAATGAGGCACGCATACCTCATTGAATGGAAAATGAAATGCAAAACGAGGCACGCGTACCTCGAGATGCAATGAAATGCAAAATGAGGCACGCATACCTCATTTAATGGAAAATGAAATGCAAAACGAGGCACGCGTACCTCGAGATGCAATGAAATGCAAAATGAAATGCAAAACAAGGCACGCGTACCTCGAGATGCAATGAAATGCAAAATGAGGCACGCATACCTCATTGAATGGAAAATGAAATGTAAAACGAGGCACGCGTACCTCAAGATGCAATGAAATGCAAAATGAGGCACGCATACCTCATTGAATGGAAAATGAAATGCAAAACGAGGCACGCGTACCTCGAGATGCAATGAAATGCAAAATGAGGCACGCATACCTCATTGAATGGAAAATGAAATGCAAAACGAGGCACGCGTACCTCGAGATGCAATGAAATGCAAAATGAGGCACGCATACCTCATTGAATGGAAAATGAAATGCAAGTATGACACGCATGCCACACGAAAATGCAAAACGGTGCAAGTCGCAAGGGACGTGCAAGACGGCGCGATGCGACGCACCGGACAATGTGATGGATGCGTGCAACGCACACGGGGCAACTTTTGAATCTTGTAAAAGACAAAAGGATACAAAAGGATACAATCTTTGCTTGAATCTGAGTGCCACGCACAGAAGACACGGCCCGAGGTCAAAACGGAGGCCGGTTGAGCATCGGGGATTCACTTTCTTGCACTTTCTTGAGCTATGAAGACCAGAAACTACCCACATGGCCTAAACAAGGCTGTGGGAACATCATCGGCTGGACTAGGTGGCCACCGGCTGCAGAATTACTCCACCGGCACAATATTGTGCCGACCGGCACAAAATAGTGCCGACCGGCCAAAAGTTGCTGATCGGGGACAGTTTCGACTTTTTGCAATGGATGTTTTAAAATAGGGCCTCCAACCCTATTCTTTTCACTTCTCCACCGCCGAAAATCCCTCCCCCTTCTCTCTGGAATATTTTCGACCTTCGATCCTTGCATTTTCTCGCGTTTTAGGCTCGATTTCGTCGTTCGATTCGCGAATACCTTCGCGTTTCGCACATTTTCGACCGATCAAAATTTCATTTCGGCACATCCTTTGCCATTTTCATCTTTTTGGGACTTGTTCCCCTTGATTTCCTCTTCATTTCCATACCTTTTTCCGTCCCGACCCTTTCCGGCCATTTTTCACCCTCCCGGGGGTTGACTTTCGAGTTGACTCTTCGTATTCCGAGCCGATTTTCATTCTTCGACCATTTTCCCGTCATTCTTGACATGGCCGACGACGTTCCACGCGGTGGGACTCCCTCGGATCACGAGATGGATCCCGGGGTTGAGCTCCTCCCGCTGAGCGAGCGCCCGTTCGATCCGGCGACCTACCGGCCGGCGATTCACGTTCTACCACCTGACGGACTACGCCAGTTTCGCAGCTTTGACCGAGCACTGGACCCGGAGCTTCTGCTGCGCGAGCCTACCTCTCACCTTTCCTTCGGCGCTTCTGAGGGAACATCTTTTCTCTGCTTTAATTTTCTGCACTGTAGAACTGTTAACTGTCAACTGCCACAGCCAATTAGATTCTTTAATCGCTTAGTTCCGATACACTGATACACAGTATATTGTAGTCGATCACAAACAAACATGCAACTGATATCTGTTTAAGAACAACACGCGCACACATTGCACTAGCCTTGAACCACTCAAACCACGGCACACACCGCATTTCACTGCAAACACCGACACTCGACAACTGTTTGAATCTGAAAATATTGCACGCATGCCATATTTGCACCGAGCCACTCAAACACACTGACGCATCATATGTTGTAGTTCACTGTCAACACACTGGCACCCGGTATCTGTTTGAATCTGATAATATGCACGCATGCCAAATTTGCACTGAACCACTCAAACACACTGACGCATCATATGTTGTAGTTCACTGTAAGAACACCGGCACCCGGTATCTGTTTGAATCTGAAAAACTTGCACGCATGCCGGATTTGCACTGAACCCCTCAAACACGCTGACGCATCACATGTTGTAGTTCACTGTAAGCACACCGGCACCCGGTATCTGTTTGAATCTGATAATATGCACGCATGCCAATATTTGCACTGATTTACTGTTCCCTCAAAACTGTACATTTTATATTGCTTCGCAATTACTTGTTTGAAAACAGGGAGATTCCCATACCATCCGCGGGTATGGGAATACCGTTGCTCGTGCGTGGTACACTGAGCTTCCTGACACAGTTCGCCACATTGTAGACCAGGCTGGCTTTGGCACGTTCTGCAGGGGACTTTCCCAGCTTGCGACATGCAGACCTCTCCTTGCCGCTCTGGTGGAGAGGTGGTGGGACACCACCGATTCGTTTCACTTGTCTGCGACCGGGGACATGATGATGACCCCTTATGACTTCTCGATGCTCACAGGCATCGGGGTAGGGGGTGATCCGATCCCCTTCGACATTGACATGGATGAGTGGACTGCGGCTCAGGTCTACTTGCTTGGCGCGACTCCACCTCTTGCCCGTCCTGGCTTCGTCCGGTATTCCTGGTTCGAGGTGCAGTTCCGAGTGCAGCCTCTTCTTGTTGACGCAGCTCCGATGACTCAGGAGGCCGTTGAGAGATATGCACGCGGCTTTCTGATGTTTTTGTTCGGGACGACTCTCTTCGCTGACCGGGCGAACACAGTGCCCCTCTGCCTTCTCAGCGCACTGGTGGATGTCCGGGACATCTTGCGTTTCGATTGGGGTGGCGCGGCTCTGGCCACCCTCTACGGCTATATGAGCTCAGTCTCCCGCGGCAGCGGACAGTTGCTCGGGGGCTATTGGCGTGCTTGGGAGGTACATTTCCTTTTCCGCTTTTCATTTCTGCCTTACGTTTTCTGTACTCTGCACACTGCATACACTGTAGTCTGTTTTACACTTGCTGTATACTGTACACACGGCATACACATACTCTGCTTTACACTGACTGTACACTGCTCACACTGTACACTCTGCACAATACACTGCACAACGCTACTCATACTGTACACTCTGCACAATACACTGCACAACGCTGCTCTGCTATTTCTGCTTTCTATTCTGTATTCTGGTATTTATCTTGCAGTTGTGGGTTTACGCCTACTTTCCTAGGCTTGCTCCTGTACCCGATGCAGAGACCCCTCTGGTCGTCCCTTTTTCACGCTGCTTTGACGGGAGATGCACCCGGAGGCCCCGGGAGACCTTCAGCTTCTTCCGCCGCTCTTCGACACCATCACCCCTACCGAGGTATGTTTTACTTGCAGTTCATTTAAGCTTCGCCCTTCCACTGTATATTAGCAATAACAGTAGGTAACAAACTGTATTTCAATTTCAGATCACCTGGCAGCCGTGGGCTCCTTTGCCAGCCGTGGCACGGGATCGGTTTGCCGGCGCCGTTGATGCCTCACGTTTCCGGATTCTGCTCGAGGGCCCGGTCTGTCGGGCTTGGTACCTGGGTGAGCGTTTCTTGCGTCAGACCCTAGGCTTGCCTGAGCAGATAGTCCCGGTGCATCCTCCCGAGCACATGCGGGATACTGAGCGCTTCACTGCCGAGCAGATGGCAGATTATACTATCGGCTGGGAGGCAGACGACTTCCGAGGCGAGGGCGATTACTCGGAGTACGTCCGGACCTTCATCATGTGACCTCTGAGCGGCGGCCGCCGAGTAGAGAGAGGGGGACCTGCGGCGCCAGCGGCCGGAGCAGGAGCTGGAGGGGGAGCGCCGAGGAGGGCTCGAGTTCGTGGCAGGGGTGGAGTTCAGCGAGGGCGAGGGACGGGTTGGCCTGCTCTGCCCGCTGCATTGACTTTCCGAGGACAGGGTGGGGCGACCTATCAGATCCCCTTTGCTCCTCCACCAGCTGACCACGAGTTTGTCGGTGTCCCCGACTTGTCCCCGGTATGTGTTACTTCATTCTTGTACAGTTATTTCATTTCAGTCTACTTGATATTCCCCAGAATATTGATGCATCTGATACTTTTGCAGGCGTCTTCTGAGTACACCCGGCAGTCATTGGAGATGAATGCCTCCATGATGGGGATGCTACAGCGGACATTCGACCTCCTGCCCTCTACAGCATTCCGGTATGTCGTTCCTGACCACGCCTCAAACCATACACAAACTGCTTTACATAATCTGATGCATACACATATCTGATAAACTGCTCACGGCATCTGATACACTGTACTCATCACACTGCATTCTGCACTGATTACTGCTCATGGCATTCACATACACTGTACTCATACACTGCATTCTGCACTGATTCACTGCTCACGGCATCATATACACTGTACTCATACACTGCACTCTGCACTGATAAACTGCTCCATATATACTGATGCATTGCCTTTCATGCTTTTTCAGCCTCCCTTCCAGATTCCTCCGGTGGGTGGCGCTCCAGCTGGACCTCCCATTTCCACTCGGGATGGCAGAGCATATCCCCGCACCAGAGGGGGGCGCGTTCATGTCGGGAGTAGCTCGCGGGCTCCGGTTCCGGATGATGAGTCTGAGGCAGAGACAGAGGCGGAGGAGACCGATGACGGCTCGGACTCGAGCTCAGACGGTGATGCCCCTAGTGGTGCCCCTGTTGATGACGCTCCTGGACCCTCGTCCAGGAAGAGGACTAGGACAGATTGACGGCCCTAGAGCCATTTTGACATTGGATACAGATCTTTGCTGTTTTTTTTTTTTGCTTCTTTTCATTTTCCCCTTTTGTCAGTAGTTAGGGTACTTTGTATTGCCGCAGGCAGATTTTGTTTCCAAAATTTATGTACTTGAAAAGATGATATGAAATGAAACAAACTTTTTGTCTGAAAAAGTGTTTACATTTGTGTATATTTCATACCTTGCATGCATTGCATCATATTACACCTCAAATGTAAATGATATTGATCTGTTGTCTGAAAATTGAGCATTTGCACTATGATAATCGGATAACCAACCAACTAACAGCAAACAACTCATACAAACCACTGCTTGAACTAAATACAGCCCATACTCTACTGGGGATTGATCTGCATACAGCTCATAACACAGCTCTCGGCTCATTCTGCACACAGCAAACCCTGAACAAGTAACCCAATCTGACAAGACGGATCACAAAACTGAAACGGTTGAAGTTGAAACACACTCGGATGTCCCAAATTTTCTTTTCTTCTCTTGCTTCGCACGAATGTAGAGAATGGCACAGCATCCTGAGCACAAACGATTTTTCTTTGGAAAAGGGGTTTCACAACCGGGGTATCGAGCCTACCACAGAACACAGCGAGACAGACTCAAACAGAGAAACAAAAGGCACACGACCTGAACACAACGAGACACACTCGGAAAAGACTCAAAGCTAAAGTCGAAACCGACAAATCAAAAGACACGACACACGGACATGTTTACAAAAGGAGAGACCTCAAATCTCGAGGAGCCAATTCCTCCGGGTATTATATGCCACCCTTTCTGATTTGTGATACTCACATCACTCGGCCCTCAGGCTCGGTTTTTCTCTCAAAACCTTTTTCTTACTTTTCTCTCAACTTACTCCTCTCTATTCTTTATTCTCTCATTTTTCATCCCTCCCCAGGGTGATTGCTGGATGAATAGGAAGTTACAGGTTTACATCCAGCACTGTTAGCTCACGGCTATTTCTCACAGCGGATAGAGTGCCTTTCTGGCAAGTGTGTTGGCGGGGGAAAGACAGAAGACCTGACTCAACTGTGACCCTAGTCCGTCATTTTGACCATTTTTTTTGTTTTCTTCCTAAAACAGTTTTGATCAAAATGAGAGTTGGATTAACACACTTATTTGATTTTTGATTTGAAAATCATGTGAATCAGGCTGTGAGCACTGAAAATTCTCCTTTTGGGTCCTAACATGGTCCAATTTTGAAAAACGAAATAGTTTTCGAGAAAATAAGTCAACCTTAGTGAAAATTTTCAAAAACTATTTTTGCAAACAGTCAACGCTCGACGAGCGTGGAACTTACCCTCGAGATATGCAACCTCGGATCGGAGGCGATGGAAAATTGCCCCTGGCTTAAAAGGGGATAAGGCAACGGAAAGTTGCCCCTGGTTTGGACGGTAACTCAGGGCAACTTATGGCAATGCATGGCAACGGAAAGTTGCCCCTTGTTTGGATGATGCCGCGGCACATTGTAAACCAGTCCTTGTTGACGACGATCGGGCCCTCGGACGCGGAGGAGACGAAGACGGTTTGAGTCAATATATGGACACAGTCACCTAGAAGGTGTTGGCGGTTTGGGCTTCGAAAGGAAGTTGATCACGTAGCTCCCGGTTGCTGCAGTCGAGACGTTGGATTCAGAGGAGGCAAAAGTGATCAAAACCATGACATGGACTGAAACGCTATGGAAGCGTTGGGGGCTGGACTTCAAGATGAAGTTGCCTACGTATCCCGAACATGGGAATCAAGCCTTACGTAGTTCCAGTTAAGGTACACTCGGGTATTTTAACCTTCACTGTTTAGGCTCTAATTTTTGCCAAGGCGCCCAATGCGGGTTTTCGACCTTGCGAGTTATGTTTTTCTTTTTCTTTTTCTTTTCTTCTTGTTGTTTTTTTTCTGCATTTTCATTTCTTTTCTTTCTTTTAATATATATTTTTTTTGTTGTTTTTCTCTTCTTTTTTGTTTCTTTTTGTATTTTTCTTTTTTGTCTTTTCTTTTCTTTGCTCTAACTTTTGCCTGGACCGCCCTTCCGGGTTTTCGGCCCAGCGAGCCTCTCAAAGGGTGAAAAGTGTAGCAAGCCCATGCCAAATGGTTTTGAGATTGAAGCCTCTCTGTATCCAGGAGAGTGACTGTTGTGTTGATTTGCAGAAAAGTCCATCACGGCTGCTTCACGAGCCTCTTCTGGGTGGGATCTGATCTTCTTAATCTGACTTTGATGCCTCTTGCTCGAGGGCTGCTTCAAAATGGGCCACACAGGCATTTCATGGCACTGTTGAATGTTTTGAACAGATTCCAGTTTTGCAACAGATAAATTGAATCTTGAGGCTGAGAGCGATCCTGGGCTGCATAATCTCAAGAGTGATTCCACACAGGTCTTCACAGGACCGCGCAAAACATTTTGTTTTTGAAAGTTTTTAAGAAAGCGACAAATCGCTCGCGCTGAAGATAGTGTGGAACCAGTCTGGATCAAACCAGGGTCCTTCTCAGTACTCACATTAACAAGCATGATCTCAATCATTAAGGGCTTAGCACGCCTCTCTTTCTCTCAATTGATCAAAGTTTTGCAAATCCCGAGGAATTCCTCCCTCTTTGTTTTCACCGTAGTGTTCAAAAAGTTTTGAGAAATTCAGGTCATTATAATGACTTCAGGGCACAGGAAAGACAGAGTTCTTAGTCAAATACTGCCATCTTATTTAGAATTTCCGGCACAACTGGCACACGGCAGAAGCAAACACAAGAGTGTGAAAGTCACTGCTGTTTCATTCAAAATCTGCTGGCATAACTGGCTCCCTGGTAGAAACAGACTCAAAACAAAACGAAAAGACAAACACAAAACAAAATGGTGACGCTCGAGGTAACACCCCCGGAACCACCCGACTCCTATACAACAGGACTGACTCAAAACGAAAAGACAGACTCAGAACAAAACAACAAGACTGACCCAATACCCAAGTCAGAAAGCACAAAAGCTAGCATTCGCAAATGCTCAAAACAGTGCATGCCATCCACCATATCTGGAGTAAATCGAGCGCCATCCGCAGGTGGTTCATCTCCCGATCACATCACATTATCCCCCGCAAGTTCACTGATCAAGTGCCGATAGACTTTGCTGAGTTGGTGCGACGATGACCTTGTTGTCAAACAAATCTTGTACATCATGGCGCAGACGAAAGCAGCTATCGGTCTCATGACCAGTTTGTTGATGGTAGGCGCAGTACTTAGTCCTGTCATGCTTTGGAGGGAGAGGATCAGGTAAAGGCTGTTGTTCCAATGGTTTCAGATGTCCTTTCCGGATTAAGACCTCTAGAGCCTTTGACAAAGTGGGGTGAAAACCCTCTTGACTCGAGGTGGATATTTGGTTTTCTGTGAGCTACTTCCGGACGCACCGGTGAATGGGGTAGCTTTTTGTGATGTGGTTTTGGTGACCATGCCCACGTCTGAAGTCCTACCAGCTGCATCACCGCTGGTGGTCGCATTTGAACTGCGGGTAAATGCCCTCCTGGGCTGCTCCTTTTCCTGGTCGATAAGGCCCTACTTTATAGCGTCCTCGATTTGTACCCCAATCTCATGGAGGTCTGCAAAGGTGGGTAGGGGGAGGACGATCATCTTCTGCATCAGCCTGGGTTGGAGATTGCACACAATCATCCGTATCTGGTCCTTGTCGGTCGGCCTGGTGGTCATCGAAGAAGCTTTGGCCCTCCAACGGGTTACAAAGTTAGAGAAGCCCTCTTTCTGCTCTTGCCTGGTTGTCTCAAGATCACGGGTTGTGATCTCGATCTGGGTATTGTATGAATATTGTATGACGAAGGCCTCGGCCATCTCTTCCCAGCTTCGTTTCACTGAGTCCTCTAATTTGGCGTACCAGATGGCCGCGATACCCGACAGGGTCCTGCCAAAAAGGGAGAGCTTCTGTAATCTTGTCAAGCCCATCGGGCGCAGAACATCTGAAAACAAACTCAAGTGGACCATGGGATCTCCCGACCCGTCAAAACGGTCGATGTAAGGCATCTTGAAATGATCTGGCAACGTCACAACTGCGTCGGTATATCATCTTCGATGTCCGGGATGGACTTGACTCCTTGGGATTTCTTAAACATTTTTTCCAACTTACTCAGCTTCAGCGCTGTGGGGTCCGCTTCGAACTCAAAGGGAGAGTCCGGTACATTGATAGGCGTGGGCGCCTTGGATAGTTGCGGTAGAATCGGGGGCAGAGCTGGCCCCGTTGGAAGGCCTGTATCCTCTTGGACATTTTGGACATTTGGCGTCTCCTCGGGTATCGGAACCCTTGGTGGGGGAGGAGCCTGATGCGAAGCAGATGCCCCGGCTTGCTGCTCTAACCTGGCAATTGTCTTTGCCTGTTGGGCTATGACCACAGCTTGTTGCTTGGTGAATTCAGATTGACGGACAGCATCTTGCTGCATGGCTTTCATACTATCCTGGAGTTGGCGCACCATCTCTTCCAAACTCGACATATTGTCCTGATCTAACTGAGCAATCGGTATATCTGTGTCTGCAGTAGGCTCGGAAATCTCAACCCGACTGCTCAAAGGTCACTGATCTGGTAGCTGTTATACTGGTGGTCTGTGCTTGACTAGCCTTCTCTGGCCCTGATTACCCTTGAACTGAGTCTCTGACCTGACAAAGTCTATCAGCACAAATCCAATGTACCCGGGGGATAGTGGAGCCTTCTGAAGCTATGATTCCAGGGTTACCTAGCAAAAGAGAAAACAGACAGCATCTTAGCTCAACTTCACTGAAACGGATACGAGCAAAGCTGAACGACTGTATTCTATTACTGATCACTGTTCCCAGAAATCACTGCCTCAAATCTGAATCTGATACCCGCAGATATAACTGATTCTCAAAATACTGATACTGGTGCCCGCGGGCCGGATACCCAGACTCGCAAACTGGTATATGCATTCCCTGTAGAGATACACTCTAAAAGCACATAGCAAGTAAATGAGAGCCAATACACCCCTATGTTGGGGTAGGGTTTCCCTGTCCTATTTTGTCAGGAGCTAGGGTTTCACTACGCACGCAGCGGTTTCAAACAACCTATGATCGGGTAAGCAACCTGTCCTAGTTTGGAATGGTCACTATGGATTCCGAATATGCACTAGGTCGAATGGTCGAAAAAGGTGCCCCGGTAAAACCGGGGTTTGTGTTCCCATGCTGTCAGAGCCCATAACCGGTCAGCCTTACGATCATGCCTTGACAAGACAAGCCTCCGGCAAACCGTTCAGGAATGGCAGATGGCAAACACGGTGTCCTAGGCGCACCAATGCACATGCAATGCAAAGAGACACATAAATGAAATCAAAACAGGATATCACGAGTTCGAGTCAAGCTCTCTAAATTCCCCAGCGGAGTCGCCAGAAACTGTAACAAGCCCGCGGGGGACCTCGCTACAGTTCGGACTCGATTTGTGTCACGGTTCTTAATCTTGAACCAAAGAGTCCAACTCTGGCAAATCGTTTTGGAAGAAAAACAGATTTTTTGAAAAGTAGTGCCAAACATGGACTGCTTTGCCAGATTACAGAGTCGCCACCTAAATATTTTTTATGGGGGAATTTAGGAAACCCTGACTCGGTACCGAAGGCCACGTGTCCGTCATCACCAAATGTCTTGGCTCGGGAGCTTGGGTACGATCGGGGAAGGTCAGCTATGAGCACCCCCTTTCGCCCGGTTCGAAGACCGGCCTCTACTAACCGTGATATCCGATTTTGAAAACATTACATGCTCTTATTCCGATTATTAGCCTAGAATTACTACGTTATGCGCACAGCAAACAAGTATAGACTAGGTTGCCTAATTCGGGAATAAACATTGCATATCCGTTCGTTTTGAAAGCGTTTCGGGTTTTACTAC